>VYZM01009499.1:0-16332 GCA_013398915.1 Dromas ardeola | reverse complement strand
AGGGAAAAAGGGAGAATGTAGATTCTAGAAGATAAAATCTGACTAGTTAACTAGTGTGGACTTGTGAAATGAGTGATCTTTTTTTCTCAGCCTTGTTACCAGTAGCACCAGATGCTGCTTTACTCAAAATGACAGATACTGATAGAGTGACCTCACCTTATTTTATAAAGCGAGATAATGTGTATACCAGCAACACTCTTCTGTTGGTTTGATGGCAATTCATGGCAATGTGAAATTCTTCCTTAACCTCTTGCTAGTCTCCAATTTTTCACTGTTACAGGAGCATTTACATTTAATAAACTTTGTACAACATAAAAAGGTCCAGCTTCATGTTCCTATTTTTTGACTCATTAAAACCCTCAAACAAAGTAGGAAACTTATTTTTTTGGCCATCACCAGCTTTGATACTTTTCAACAATCTTAGCTTTTTAGATGTGAATGCATTTACATTTACAATACGTTTGTACTTTTATCTGTGAAAGAAGTGAATTTTTTTGGAAGTTGACAACAGAACTAATTCCTCTGCTTTCCCATTTTGTGTGAACTCAATATTTTTTGTGCCAGTGAAAGTGAAAGACACTGAAATATCAAACTTCAAAATTAATCCATTAAAACTATTCATTGTGTGTCCTTTTCAGAAACTTTGTGTTAAATGAGCTTATGACACTTGTGACTATTCCAGGGTGAGCTGGGTCTGATTGAACTTTGACGTCCCTGAAGGTGTTCTCTGGGTACCAAAATCTGGTTTTTGGGGTGGTTTTTTTTTCTGCCTAGCTGGTTCTGTGTTGGTTTGTTTTGTTGTGGGTTTTTTTTTGGCCTCTGTAAATTATCATTTGACAGTCCAACCACGTGTGCTCTTTTTGCTCTGGAACTTCTGGGAGAGTAGTAGTAAGGCCAGATATTTTATGCTTGTATGCATGTAATAAATTAATTGGTGTGAAAAATCTATTTTCTCTATATTAGTATTTCACCCAGAAGCTGCTGCAGAACAGTTGTTGAAGCAAGGTGGGTTGGAATTGTTAGAAAAGGCATGATTACAAAATCCACCAGTGTCTGGAAACTGTGTCCTCGACAAAGCAAACAATCACTTCAAGCACTCTCCAGTAGATGTCACATAGTGTCTTGTGCTATTGTAGTGAGTGAAGATCATTTGCTGGCTTTTAATTCCTAAAGGGTTAGCCTGTAAATTAGGATTTAATCAGGAAATCCAGAACATGATCACCCTTTTCTGTAGTTATTAAGAGAAAGGGGAAAACCTCCTCTAAGAGGGAACTGTGGCCAACAACCTTGTTAGAAATGCAAAATAAACTTTGTTTACTCAGAAGTATATAGAGCAAAGGGCAACAGGAAGAAGAAGTGATACTGATTTTGTTGTTGTTGTTCATTCCATGCTGTCTGATTACTGTAATTTCTGGATAGTCTGTTGTGAAGCAGAACACAACAGACTGTGATTTTGTCTTTGTCAGTGTTTCCCATGGGGGCAGTTGCTGACAGCCCAATAACTTCTCCTGCTTTTTAATCCAGCATCTTTGAAATTTTACCATATTGTCCTTTAGCTAAGTTGATGATTAGATAGAGGAAATCTTGTCAGCTTTGGTGGAGAAAGAACAGAGATAATCGAAGAAGTAATAGTTTTAGAAATATTTTTAATGGGATCTTTTGTAATTTTATTGGCTAGTGAATGTCTTCATTATTGAATTGGTTGGTTGGTTTGCCCTGTACATTCTCCATTGATGGAGCGTATACACTACAGAAGGTAACTTCTCATAAACAAACTGGGACATACATGGTTTTTTTAAAAAACGTAAGTATTTCACTTGTTGAACTAATAAAGCTCAGCCTATATCAAGAACTGTGTAAGATGTGCCAGTAGCTGATGAGCATAATAATTTACAGGCATGTCCATAAGCAATTTACATTGAATACTTAGCAATAAGTAATTTATCTGAATGAATACTTGGGTAATTTTGCCTTTGAGGTGTAAATTTAGCTTGACTCTTCCATTTTAATAACTGAATATATTAAACTATAAAGTTAATAAAAACTCATTTCATTAAAAATTAATTACATTGTATATATGCTACCCTGTTTCTCAGTATTCACTATACATACCTAATAGCTTCAACCAAAATAAGGGTACTGCTGCAAAAGTGACTATTGAAATTGAAAGTTAAGTCTGGGAGGTGGAAGAGGGAAATAATTCTTTCCTTTCTTCTGTTAAGAAAGCCCTCTTCCCTCTGATTAATGCTTTTCCAATTTCAAACATATATAGAGTGCTTATGTCTGGAGCAGCAATAATTTTTGTATGTGTGGTTTGCCTGTCTGTGCAACCACTAATATGTATCAATAGAGTTGGGGAGGGAAGAAGTGCCTTTGGAAGTCAGTGGAGGTCATGTGCTTACGTCCATCAGTCTACCATTTAAAATGCTAAGCAAAACACTTTCATTGCCCACAAAGCTTTCCATGAAAGACAATTTCCATAAATTCCTTGAAAAATGTGAATGCTTTATGAACTGTTTTCTACTGATTGATGTGTAAACCTTAGGGAAATACCGCCACTGTGCTTTTCATGGCTGATTCTAGGGGATATTACAACACACAGTCTTTCTTGTGATTAACTGACTCCTGGGTCTGAAAAACGTTACAACAGAATTCATAAAGAATTTGTGCGCATATAATGTCAGCCAGAGAGCACATCCTTCTCTGATGCTGAATTAATATAAGGTTAGTGACTGCAGTATAAGTGGATTTTAGTGTCTGTAAAATTAGATTCAAATCATTCTACAGAGGTAGGAAATATGAAGTATTTCTATAAAATCCAATCTGTCGGTCTCATGACAAAAATTTTTATACCATTTTATTTTGATTTTTATATAAAACTCTGTCTGATGGGTATAAATAATTGTCTGGTGTGTTGATGGTTGCTCCTAACGACACCTTTGATAGTAACTTTAGCTATAAAGGTGCCTAATTCCTTCAAGGCTTGGTTTTGCAGTAAAAATATAAAACTGTGTAACTGTTTTTCTCAGTGCTGTTCAAAATAGATGTCATTACAGTAAACTCTCTAGAGGAATCTGAAGGCTCACTTAAATTACCTTTCAGGTATTAGGTTATACAAACTGTTAGTAATTTCCAAAAGTATCGTAGAATGAATATATAATCAAAAACTATGAAATTCCCTGTTCTTCAATGCATTTCTCTCTCTATCCTCTCTCTACGCATTTTATAACTCTACAATATCAATGAAAGAATGAAATGAAGGCTGGGTATTTGTAACAATTGTCTCGAAATAATAAAATTATATACTGTAAACCTCTAACCAGGGACTTCCCTGTTCAGGCTAAGTCTTGTTTGGTAATTTATGTGAAATTTCCTGAAAATAAATTCCATGCAACTCCTAGTAACCTGATTGCTGAAGGTCCTATACCCTCATCAAGTTTTCAATCTTTTTGACTTCCACATTGCCTACCAGAACTTCTCTAACAGGCTTCACTACAGAAAAAACATTCTTCATAGCAATAATGAATGGTACATGGAATAACTGTGGGTGTTGGCAGCATTTTTTTGTGATTACTAGTTATGAAATTGATTGATCAAGTAAGGGTCCTTAAGTCTGATTTGTTTCTTGAGATAGGTTAGTGATCTTGACAGGTAGCCTGGCTGGGTTACGAATCTGGATTATGCAGGACACTTCATTATGTAGAACTCCAGATCGCAGCTGAACAGGAGGGAATTATCTGGGGAATATACTTAGTGCAATGCAAAGATGTTTTATTCCAGTGTTTTAACACGATGGTGGCAAAATAAAAGTGATTGCAAGAACTAAATGAATTCCTAGTAATTCAGGAACTTGCAATGTATGCACTGAAAGGAGGATGAGAGACAGTAATGGGGGCTTCTTTTGAAACATCTGTAATTCTTAACAGTATTGAAAAAAAATCAGGTTATCAGATTGATCAGTGACTCTCACAGACCTAGTTCTGACGTAGTGTCAAGGAGCATTAACTTTTTAATAAGTAGAGCCTGTCAATATTGTTAAACAGACCTGAGAAACAATTTTCAAATGGAAACATTGAACATATTACTGTATAACTTCATTATACAAAGAGATAGTGGAATTTAAGTATATTTGATTAAGTTTTGTACATCTGTTTACCACTTTGGCTTGAAGCATCAGCTGACATTTTTGAAGTTATGCTTATTTGGTTATCCAACTCTGGAAAAAAGCATTTTTTTACTATAATTTTGAAGATTGGCTTGCCATTCCTCTTCATCTTAAATAGCCACATTACAGTTCTGCAGAATGAGTTTTCAAATCTGTGACTGATAAATTAGATTAAAATTGTAATATTTTACAAATCTGCTGCATTTATACTTTCTGGCTATGTGTAAATAATGACTTCAAGTATAAGGCAATAGAGAATACTATAATTTAAAAATTAAATCCTTGGAGATGGATAGATTTGAGCAAATTTTCTGCATAGTCACAATGATAAATTTAATAATAATTTACAGTTTTGTTTTATTGTGGTATTCTACAATTCTTATTCTCTGAGTGATAGTGAAAGTATGTAACGTATGTTGTGTGGGTTTGGGGAAATTTGTGGATACTGAAAGCTGGCTTTTCTTCACTGAATTAATTGTAGTGATTGCATGATAAATATTACGGCAACTTGAACAGCTTTGCTGTTTCTTAATTATACCACACATTGTCTTTCTAACCAAACCTATGCAAATAAAGCATCTAAGTTTCTTATGAATTTGAAGGACTGATAATGGTATGTAGAGCCAGGCTTTAATACAGAAATTTTATTGGAAGATCTGTTCCATTTCAGCTTATTATGTTAGTTCTTTATTAGATTTTTTTTTTTTAAAATAAGTAGTACCAAGGTATTTTATTGGTGATCCACACAGTTTTACATTGCAAAACAGGAAAATTAACTTTATTTTCTTGTGAGACCTTAAGAAGAGGGAAATGTTAGAATTTTAGTAGGAAAGTTAGAAAGGTGTTAAAGAATGGAAGAACTACTAGTAGGAACATTTTTACAAGACAGATTTAATATTGATATGATTGTTTTTTTGGCAATAGGATGCAGACAAAGATTGTAGATGAGAATCAGCAATGTTTCATAGTTTCCAGGTGCTCTAAACTGATCAATGTTTTAAGAAACTGCAGTTATTCAGGCCTGATAATAAATTCTGTGTGTATGTATAGATCCATCTATTTATATTTGTATTAATACTGTGTGTATGTGTATATCAATCCAACCCCACCCTTGGTATGACTCCATCCTAAAATAAACTTAATTTTTGTTTATTGAATGGGCATGGAACACAAGATTTCCTTTGTCATATGCCTTTTGTGAGAGCACCTTTCCCAAAAACATTTCCAGTTAATTTACTCTGTATGCAGCATTATTGTTAATACATAGAAATTCTTATCCTTTTGTAGAATTATCCCTAAATGCTACAGTTTCACTGTTTTTATCTTGTCATGGTCATATCTACAGGGATACCTCTGGGACAAGATTTTTGTCTTTCAAGTTTTCTTTGATCATTCCTAAATTGTAAACAGTTCCTTGAATCCAAGACTTCTTTCTCTAAATTCCAGTTAATTTATCTGCAATTGTTCATCATTCCCTTCTTGCAAATGAGGACAAATGCTAATGGATTTCTCCCACTAACTGGTAGAAGCAATTCCATATTTTGACTCTTTTTGGATAGCATGTAAATCAGAAGATTCTTTTTGTTTATAGAAGTGCCCCTTAGGCCCATTTTCTTAATTCAGAATTTATTTGCCTAACAATAATGGACTATAGCAGGTTTATGAGGCATGTTCAGGTTCATGGTTTTGCAGGTTATTATTGGATGTAAAATTACATAAAATTACATAATGCTACATCTAAGACTAAAATTGTTTCTTATTTTTACATACAATCCTCATAAATATGCATTCTAATAAGAAATAGCACGCTCTAATTTTCATAAGGAGGTGGACTTAAAGCTCACTGCATATAAATTCTTTCATTGCTTCACTCCAAGGTTTCCTCTACACTTATGAAATCTTTGCAAGAAGTTGTTCTTGTCAAAATCTGAAATTTCTGGACTTTCTCCTATGTGTACTTTTACATTCTCCATCTTTTTCACCTTCTGAGTGTTCTTGGATATATTTTTACTGTATTAGTATATATGTAATATATATACACAACATTATGCTATGTTGGAACCTCAAACTCCCGTGAATGCTTCTCATGCTGTATTAAATAGGATTCTTGGTATGAATGCTGATATGAATTTAAGTGTGGGCATGTGCATTTAGTATCCATTTGCCATCTGAGATTGATCATTTAATTAGTCTCAGTAATGCAGTTGATGAATCAGGTGTCCATCAGAGCAAGGCAAAGTTCAGTGTAAGGAATACATAAAAGGTAACTAGCGAATGATGTCTTTTACAACCATAGACCTTGTCAAGATTTTAGAGGTAGGAGATAATATGTGAGTGAGCACTGTTTGGAGACTGGAGCTCTGAAGGTGTAAATAACTTGAATAGTAGAGACAAATAGCATTGTTTATAAAGATAAATGAATGGGAGTGATTAATTAATGGTAAGACGGTGAGTATTCATATCAGGAATAGCAAGCAGCATGGAGAATACTAGTGAGGTTAATGACTGCAATAGGAAAGATGACAGCAGACTCTCATCTTTTTCATGAGGGCAGCATGAGTTAGGTACAATTTCTAACGTACATTTGTAACAGCCAGAGAAATAATGAAATTACTGTTTCTTGAGTGCACTTTACAACCCTCCTCTAGTCAGTATTTGTTCCCAAATTGTTTTAGAATGTAAACGTCAATGAAAGAAAAAGACATAAACGTTTTTGATAATGGGGGTCACAGTTGTAACAGTGTAAGAATCCTTTTTGTGGCTGTCTGAGCAACTCCTCTTGCATTTCCAGTTATTTAAGAGAGTCCAGTGTGATGTTACAGGAACAGCCAGTAGTAACTGGCCATTAGTAATTTCCCCCGAGAGTAACTCCCACAAGTTCAGTTTACTACAGAATCTTCTTGACTTCCAAAAGCAATGGGAACTGTGATACCCAAAAGTTCTTATTGTGATCCTAAGGTCAATCCTACTTTCAATCCAGAAAGTACTTGAGTGAGACTTTAGTCTGTCTATTAGTTTTTGTTTACACTGGATTCTGGCAGCAGAACACAATGGAGCAAACATCAATTTGTTAAAATTGTTTCCTTTCAAGCTGAACTGTATCTCACTAGAGCTAGAAAATAGTCAGAGTAGCTCCAGTATTTTTGCTATTTGGGCCTAATTTCTTAAAAATGCATTTTCATCAAGATCTGTCTCATTGTGGAAACACAATATAATATATAGCAGTTAAACAGGAGAAGGATGAGGAAGTAGTGGCAATGACAGCATAAGCCTTCAGTGCATATTAGAAGCTGGAGTACCTTATGTCAGGATGTTCAGTCAGGGAAAGTCAACAGGGAGAATGATACAAAAGCAATGCCTGTGTGGTGGTGGGAAGATGCTGCATATTTGGGCTTGTGAATTTGGCAAAATTATGAACAGAACTACGAATTTATCTTTTGGCACAGAGGTTTAGATAGTAATGTAGATTAGTTGATTCAGCAGCAAGTTATATTAATGCTCTAAATTAGTACAGAAACAGACATTCAGATTTAAGGTTCCTCAGCTGAAACTCTGGATCATAAGAGAAGCCTTCAGTAGTCAGTTGTGTTTCATACCCATGTTTCATAACCTCTTTTTTAGTACTTATTGCTTTACAGCATAAATAGTATTCATGAAACTATAACTAGAAAAAAGTTAAATACGGTACTGCTGACAGATTATGGAGTAATCCATAAATGTGGGATCACGCCTAATTTATTTTTCATCTTGTATCAACTGAGATTTCCCTATACTTAGTGCGTAGCACTCATTTCCTATGCTTTCTCTTTTTTTGTTAATAGTTAGTTATTTCTTTTTCATTTTTTTTTCCAAGTGCCTCTTCAACAAAGCCTTCCATCATTCTCTTTTTGGCCTGTTTTTTTCTTGACAATGAGTCTCTTTTCCCGTTCTTTTTGGTTGTTGGACTTCTAATATCCTGCTTGAAATGCAGATTTATTGGGGAAGAGGAAGATTCTTGCCTTAGAGGTTTTTTTTCCTCTGTTACTTGGAATTGAAGTTCCAGATTGTACTAGCACTTGAACAAAGAATTTTATTAATGTAAGTACCCCAGAGAGGACAAACATTATAGACAATGATTGGCTGTAGTAGAAGACAAGATGATGGAATTGGTTTTTTTTCTACAGGAAATATGAACAAAACTTACTCACTTAAAAAAAAAAAAAGGTAACTTTGGAGAGGAGGAAAATGATCTTTGCATCTAATGCTTTTACTGTTGCAAAAGAGATCTTCTGGATGCTTTACAGGCTAGCTGTAGTCATTAATGAAATGAATAAATGAACTGGAAAAAAAGTCAAGCCTTTCTGATGACTTGTGATTTCACTCAAAATTCAACTAAACAACACAGAGTCAATTTTAATATTTAATGTAGTAAGAAATTACAGCATGCTACAGTACTACATGATATCCTGAAATTATTTTTTAAAAAAAAAATCCATTCCTCAGTTGAAAATCGTCACCAGTAGTCGGATGTCCACTGCAGAAATCGCAGTATCGATTTAAAATACCATCCCTCAGCAGCAGTTTACTCCACCCAGTGGCAGAAGTAATGGAAGGGGGTGGGGGAGCAGAACCATTCACGCAGTCCGCGTGCTGGCGTTCTGCACAACCAGGGACTTAACCAGGTAATCGTCAGCTGTAGTTTTTAGTGCTTCAGACTTGAATGTCTCTTCCATGAGCAGCTGATCATAGAGTCACTTCTAAAGAAAATGTACGTAAAATATTAAAGGCCTGACTGTGCGACTCTATGCATATGTAAGTAGTTCCATGGTCTAAGTGAGATACTTTTGCTCAAGTTGAGCAATGACTTCAAAATTTGTGCTTGATATGATCTGTATATGCCAGCACTACTCTTACAGTGTGTATTCTTTTCATGTGTATAAAGGTTAGGACTCACCAATAGCAGACTTTATATCATACTCTACTTTTCAAAGCACGTAGAATGGATATTGTGTCTGTAGTGTTCTTGCAACAGTAACTTGCTTTTGATGATTTTTCCTCTTTGTGAATTCTCTTCACCAGGTATCTTCAGATCTTTCAATGGTGGGTGGTGCACCTGTTATTACGGTAGAACCAGATGACAAAGCCGCTTACACTTTGAGTGTATCTCCGTGGAGACGAGGAATCTTTCAAGGTACAATGTAGAACCCAAATACATAAAAAAGTTATAAATTAGCAGATTAAATCTGTTTACACTTAGTGCTTACATTTCTGCTCAACATAACCTTTCTTCTGGAAGTAAGGCTATAATTACTGGTGATACTGGTTTTTAAGCTGGCTCATATTTTTATTTTTAAAGGTGTATTACTGCTAAAAATGCGGTCAGGTCCTTCAAAAATGCCAGCATATGTGCAAATGTATGCATTTAATTGGTCCTGTGAAAATCTTCTCAACAGGAATTAATGATTTTGAATTAACACCAAATTCTTGTGTCTAAATTTAACTTTCCAAAGCCTCTTGAACTGCTGTATTTATCTTAGTACTACTAAAATTAAACATTTAAAGGCAGAGACCAGAATGTGATTCTTTCTCTTGATTAAAGATCAATTTGTAGACCACAAGGCAGGAGTCCATACATAGAATGTAGTGAACCCAATTCCTTTTTTTGAGATTTGTAGAGGCTAGTGATATCTAAAATTAATTGCAAATAATTTGCATCATTCCATGTTTATACTGGTATCGTTGTGATACAATAGCAAGACTCTTGCTTGTTTTAACTAACATCAGCATGTCATATTTAATGTTTTGTACTGAAAATAATTTTTTTAATTAATATTGTTTTAACAATTCAAATTTCGTAATTTTCAAATGGTTAGTAATAATTATACAATTCCATGGTGCTCATTCTTTACTTCAGAACCTGAAAAGCATGACTGTGAGAATGAGACTGTAAAATCAGTCTTTTTCTTCCTTGTAGAGTAGCTATTGTAGTAACTCTCAGCAGAGCAAAGTACGAGAGTGTGTTTGGGAGGGAGTTGTCGGAACAGAAAAGACTGTCTTAAGGTCACTGAATAGTGCTCAGGAAACCTAGATTTGAACAACTTCTTAAACAAAAGGATTCCTGATATTGAATAATTCTTTTAATCCAAAATGCTTATTGTGTAGTTTTGATTTTGTGGGTTCCTAACTCCAAACACTTGATTCTGCTGCCCTCTTAGACAATTGAGATTAATGACAGCTGTTTTCTCAACATTAAAAAGCTATTAAGTCTTGTCCCTGAGGATGCCAAACTAGTTTGCTCTTTTGGCCATTTTGGATTTAGTATCTGATGTGTAAAATGTAAGTAATAATGCCAACGCAATTTACAGATGATTTGTGAAAAAAAATTAATACCTGTAACAAAGGTTGGACTAGTGCCACAGGAAAACTTGAGTGCCTTCTTGCTAAATCTGTAGCCATAAAACAAAACTCACTTTCCCTGAATGGGAGTCAGATTTCAGTGAAATTTGTGACCATCAAAAAAATTCACCAGGAAATACTGAGGATGTATTTTAACTTATACCCTTTTTTCAGGCTTTAAAGATCTAGGAATATTATCTTCTGGCTTAGAATATACCCAGTTCTTTTATACATACTGAAAGTTTCAGTAGAAGAAGTTCCAAAGAATCTATCATACAGCAAATTAATACCAGGTGGTAAAAGCCATGCCTTCAAAGGCACAGAATTGGCATGTTCAGATAGACATCTTCTATGTTCTGTCATTCCCCTAACTTCTATTTCAATGGTTTCCATTATGTTTGGAAGTATTATATGTTCACTGAGTGAGAAAAAGAGAGAACAATCAGTCTCTCTAACCCGACAGAAAAATTATTGGTTCAAAGGCTGGGAAGCCACAAATGCATTTTTTTCAGAAAGGAGTTCATTTATTTTATGCTTTAAAATAACTTGATAGAAGGCTGAAGTTATCCTTTGAAACCAGACAGGGTCCAGTTCTCTACCATCCACCCCCTGGCTCAGTGCTTGCTTTAATCACTAACCTTAGGAAATCATCTTCATTTTTCCTCTGGAGCAGGGACAGTTTTGGTTATGTCACAGAAATGTGTACGTGCTCTCTAATCATTCAGCAGCTGTAGGAGGGAGAGAGGTGGAAGGAAGAAAGGCCACTGTCGCAGGTTTGAAAGGCAGCTGCTGATTTTGCTGTCTGATGTTAAGTGTGATATAAACCTGAGTACCAGGTGTCCTATGCAAGGTAAGATCACTTAGGAAGTGCTTACTTTGTGGCTTCAAGGAGAACAGAAGTCTGTGTGCTTCATACAGTGCGAGGCTGGGAAGTCATATTTGTTCCCCAAAGCAGAATTTTCAGCTCCTGGGAAGCTTTAATGTCAAAGCTGAAATATATGTGGTTTTTCAGCAGCTGGTCTGAAGCTTGAGGATCACAGATTAGATGTAGGTGATTCAAGTGGGAATTAATTAGGATTCAGGAATCTTAGTCCTTTCTAGGTTCAATATACTACAGGTAAAGGATAATTTAAACACCCAAAAAGAAAGGTCCTCTTTATTCAGTTTGGTGAATTTTGTTAGAGGGAAGTAAATAATCCATGGGAACCACATGTTGAATGATTGATAATAAAAAGCAACACTCAAAAGCTCTCCATAGAGTGAGTAAATTTTATCCTATGAGGGGAAAAAAGAACAACTATTTAGATATCTAGCTGAAGACTCTGTCATAGTGCTGATGGATGATTTCAAGTTTAGAACTCCCTAACTTGGAAGTATAAAACTTTGTAGCCTTTATGTTCTAGTACTGGTTTTGTTGTATTAAAATGAATTCTCATAAAAGGACTTTTACCATGTAAATTGTTGTACTCAGCAAATGGTCCGCATTTTTCCTTTCCATTTCAAAGTCTTTTTCGCTGTAAAATTATATAGCTGCAAAATTATACTTCTTTTGCTTTCCTTCTTGCTAACTAACGATTGCTAAGCTGAAAATGGGCCCAGTTCTTTTCAAAAGCCCATTTGGAAGCATTCCAATAGAGGGCTAATATTATATGGTTTGGCTGGTTTGTAGCTGCGCGACAGCTTTAACATAGAAATAATAGCTAATAAACATCTCATGCAGGGTTCTGGAACCAGATAAAATTCTTCAGCAATCTGTTTTCTAAGTAATAGAGCAATTTCCTTTAGGTTTGATAAAGCATCTTCTACATATTACTTTATCTTTCATTAAACTCTTATTTCTGCTTTCTGCAGAACAGACTGGTATTTTACAAAATAGACCAAAGCCCATAATGCTTAAATATTTCTTGCGCAAAAAAATGCACACGTGTTATAATCAGTGTCCTTTCATCCATAAAAATTTACTATCTTTTGGAAAGGAGCTTTCTAATTTTATGAATCACCTTTCATTTATTTTTCAAGTGTATCTGTAGTTAGTAGGCAGCATTCTTCCATGCTGCTTGGAGCTTTGGAAGCCTACATTCAGGAATAAGGGCAGCATATTGCAGGCTATGGCCTGTCAGATGGAGCTGTAGGACAATTTTAACGAGATGGTGAAGATCAAGCCAATACATTCTGGCCTGTAAATGAGTTGATTAAACTTGTTTGTTTAACAGTATTTCCCTCCAACACTTGTGTGACATCTGATTTTCAAAATATTGCCCTTTTCTTTGTTTGGAGGAATTCTGTAAATTGATCTGATGATCACTCTAATTTCAATGGAAGAATAAAATCACATGCGGGAGGAAGATTGTCTGTATAGCTTCCCGTAGCCATTGCTGTATTTCCAACACCTGTTGGTACCTTTGCTTTAGGCACTTCAATTTCAGCTGAGACACCCTAACAAATTGAGACTAATTTATCTGTAATAAACACAAAGTTAGAAGGATCTTCTGGTTTGCTTGATTACCATAAATGTCTCTGGCATACCTTCACTGCTGGATTACTGGAGTTCACTGAGGAAGGGCTGCTCTATTTGTAGGTGCCACCACCTGGCAAGATGATCCCCAGCATACCCTTTCCATCTATCCTAGTGCAGTTGGAGTTGCATACTCCTGTGCCCTTTCATATCATGGTTTCACTGTCACATTAAGAACAGACAGTGAGAATTATAAATAAAACAATTCACAATTCAAATGCCAGAAAACTGTATGTATGACAGTTGACAGCAGGACTTGCCACTCGCTCGTTTCTCCTATGTATGAGTCTTAAAGCTTATTCTGCTTCCTTTTCGTTGATACAGGGAGCAATTAATTTTGTCCCAGTACACCAACAAGTAGTAGGATTTACAGAAACTCTTTAGAATTTACATATATCACCATAGAGGTTTTCCTATACAAAATACAGTGGGTTCTGTAAGATGACAGTGCGTTCACAGCCCAAAGACTAAAACTTCCTGTATCAAAGCCCTTACATAATATAGGGGCCAAGCTCAGCAGAACCTTATGAAAAAATGTAAACACGCTTATTTGTTATTTTAAATCTGTAATTTTTGATGCAGTGTTTCTGCACCTTTCAAATGTATTTTTTATTACTTCATAGAGTGCTAAGGACTTTTTGTTACTCTTCATTGTAAAAAAGTCTTTTTCTTATCCAGCAAAACTCCTTTTGATTGCAATGTTTTTGTAGCCCCTAATTTGAATAAATTCATATGTTTATGTATCATCAGCTATCTTAATCTCCAATAGTGGTCATTGGATTGCACCATTCGCTCACAAACAAGGAGAGCATTCTGCTTAGGACAATATTATACTTCCTAGGAAGACATTCCATCTTAAATTAAAGAATCAAGTCATGCAGAGCATACTGCGTACTAAGTATCCTCACTGATAAAGTTTCTGCATTCTATATTTGACTTGAAATTAATACACTCTTTTTTTGTTATTTGCAGTTCTTGCCAGCAATGATTTTCTTTTTTTCCCCTAATAAAAAATTTAAATAGCTTTGAGCCGGTAGTAGCACTTTGGTGCCCATGAAAATTATGAAAGACAATTTATGAATATTTTAAGATTAGCAGATAAACTAAGTTTAAAAATGTATGCCATCTGTAGTAAAACTGATTACTTTTTATTGAAATACTTTGACAGATTTAATTGAGTGCCTTGCAGGGACCTGAATACATAACATCAATCCAGTCACCCTTATTGATCAAGATTTTAACCTCACTGTTATTAATTCTGTATGTTTGAGATCTGTTTTCCATAAAGAAAGAAAATTGAGTGTCCGCAATTATAGTGCAATTCTTCACTGATTTTTCTGATTGTGCAATTGCTGGATTATCAGCACAGTTGTTTAGCAATTCAAGTATTTTTTAGTTACCATAGTTTCCCACTAGCTCTTGAAATATTCTTGAGTGTTAGCAATTTACAGTTCTGGAACTTTTCAAGCGTTCCAAGATTTGCTGCAAGTAAAAATTAATTATTCAGAGTTCTTCAGCCAATTATTGTGCTGCTTTTGAGAGCACGTTTTGTGCAGAGCCAAAAAAGTTACTGTTTGTTTTACCATCCGCTTACTGATGAAATAAAAGTTTTTAAACTGTAAACACTCACATTCTGTCCCCCTTTCTCTCACAGACACATGCACAATACAGCATTCTGCCACACTGGTATTCAGACAACTGGTAAAGTAAACCACCCTCCATTGTCACTAGAAGCAAGGATTCTAAGGAAAAAAATTAGTTAAATTTTAAAATGAAGTGAAACAAAATATTCTCTACTGTAAGGATGCTTTAGAATTTATTAATTTAGTGCTTTTCAGCATTTACTCAAGTATTTTTAATCAAATTTAAAGCTACAGCTTTGCAATTTTTTTTGCTCATTTGCTTGTCATTGTTGATGTCTAAAGTGTGTTGATGGTTAGGGTGGTATTTCAAATTAGTGAAGTCTTTCTCTTGCACTTTTCTTCTCCCTAATATTGTGCTTCAATAAACCAAAATTATACTAGGATTATGTATTGAGACAAAAAATCAGATTAATTAGTATTTATCCTAAGATCCACTAGCCATTAAATATATCCTTGTACATCAATATTTATGTACCTTGAGTCTTCAATATTTATTCCCCTGAGCTTTCCATAATGGTTTTATTTTTTGTGTTGTACTTACACACCTACCTTGTCTTGGAAGTGTTTTTTTTTTTTTTTTTTTAAAAATATTCAATAATTTTCTGAAATTGCAATCACTCCTGCTTATTTGAACAAAATTTCTGTCTTCTCTACTGTGATTAATTTTAGGAATTTGTAAAAATGATCTATTTTAAATGCTTTTTGTTTTTATTTTATTATTTTACTTGTTATATAATTTTCTTAACAGAGGGAAGAAAATATCGGTTTCTAATATATTTTAATTTAAAACTATATAGTTCCTTTCGCTGGATTCAAGTACACACCTACTTCCATTTCCTTTGTTTTATTTTGAACTTTGGTATTTTATACCTGTGCTACCCAGTTGCTGTCTCTCAGAGAAAGACAACGGTGGCAATGTGAACATGATAAACCTTGCTTACTTGTAAGGATTCAATGTAATCCTTCTCAGCAGAAAAAAATTGTCACTGTCATGTTGAAATTGCCACCTGATCATAGAATCGTAGAATCACAAAAGAGTTTGGATTGGAAGGGACCTTTAAAGGTCATCTAGTCCAACCCTCCGCCCCCGGCAATGAGCAGGGACATCTTCAACTAGATCAGGTTGCTCAGAGCCCCGCCCAACCTGACCTCGAATGTTTCCAGGGGTGGGACATCTACCACCTCTCTGGGCAAACCCTTGCAGTGCCTCATCACCCTTAGGGTAAACAATTTCTTCCTTATATCTAGTCTAAGTCTACCCTCTTTAAAACCATTATTCTATTGCAACAGACCCTACTAAAAAGTTTGTCCCCCTCTTTCTTATAAGGTCCCTTTCAGTACTGAAAGGCCACAGTAAGGTGAACTCAGAGCCTTCTCTTCTCCAGGCTTAACAACTATAATTCTCTCAGCCTGTATTTATAGGAGAGGAGCTCCATCCCTCTGATAATTTTTATTGCCCGCGTCTGGACCCACTCCAACAGGTCCATGTCCTTCTTATGGTGGGGGCTGCAGAGCTGGATGCAGTACTGCAGGTGGGGTCTCACAGAGAGCAGAGTAAAGGGTCAAAATGACCTGTCTCGACCTGTTGGCCACACTTTGATGCAGCCTAGTACATGCTTGGCTTTCTGGGCTGT
>VYZM01009495.1:27067-40833 GCA_013398915.1 Dromas ardeola | reverse complement strand
CACATAAAGAGCAACTCCACCATTTCGTCTCGCTGGCCTGTTTTTCCTGAAAAGGACATAGCCGTCCATGACAGCATTCCAGTCATGTGAGCTGTCCCACCACATCTCAGTAATTGCAATGAGATCGTGGCCCTGCGACCGTGCACAGATCTCCAGCTCCTCCTGCTTATTCCCCATGCTGCGTGCGTTGGTGTATAAGCATTTCAGAGAGGGAGTTGTGCGTGTAGTTTTCACCCTTGAGATGTGGTATGCCTTCTGGCTCTCAGAAATACTGGCACACTCCCCACAAGTGCCGAGCAACTATGCCCAGGCACCTTTTGACTCAAAACCAACAGATCAGCTGGCAATGGATATATATTTGTAAAAAAACCTGTCTTAATTCTTTCCTCTTCTGAAATAAATCAGAAGAACTTGCGTGTTTTTAACTGAAATAGCTTCAGGCTGATTCACAGTGCAGCAAAATTTGATCATTTAATCAAAAAATCTTCACAATACCTACCTGTTTGTGTCTTTCAAATCTGGCTTTCTAGTGTAATTATAAAAAACCTGAGAATATACTTTATGCATGCAAGCTGTTAGCTGTTTTTTTTAGTTTTATTATTGACCATAAGGAAATGTAGACTTGACAAAGCATTACCGTTTAGTATCCTTATTCAAGGAAAAGGGAACAAAAACTATGAATCATTGATCAGATAAATACAATAATATGTGTGTGTATATATATATGAAGGTATATAATACATATTACGTATGCATCCCCATGTGCGTCCTGTCTTCTTTTTAATGTTCCATGTTCAGTCTGCTTGAAACAGTAATTTCCTTGAGAAGAGTACTTGTTTTTCTCCCTGAAAACGTTATATTTAAGCAGTATGATAGATTCAAATACCACTGAAGTCACTGAAACTGGACAGCTTCAGTGGTCTTTCATTCTAGGTGCTGGTGATTTGTTGACAGTAACTTAAATGCCTGTTTCCTACTCAGTGATGTTAATTTTTTTCTAGAATAGGTGCACAACAAGTGCTTTTTTATTTAGTGGCCACTCCTAGATGGAGCTGTATGAAATATGAGAGTGATGCTGGAGTTTGGTGTGTGCTTGATCAACTTTAGGTGACAGTACTGTACTTCTTTATCAGTTACACTATCAGATAAACTGCTTCTGGCTCCAACCTGTTTAAATGCTGCAGTAACCATGTGCTCCTGTCCCTAGTGATTATGCTGTTATCAATACTGTTCTCTGTCCTCTGCATCAGTTTCCTGTCAGTTTGTGTGTTAATTTTTAAAATTTTATCATTGAATTTCAAAGCATGTGAGGGTGAAACCTTTCCATTATCATTAATCTATAAAATTTTCACCAACCTGTATGGGTGTGACCTGGGATTTGCAAAGGCATGTAAGGAGCATGGGTAGTCAGCTCCATTGGCACTGCTGTAGGACTGGCTGCCCAAGTTCCTTAGACGCCTTTAAAAAATGGCAGACTTTAGAATTTTCCTCAAATACGTACCTCATTAGATGCTTTGTTAAAGTACATTCCCCTCACCTCTGGTTGTGCTGATCTGCTGGGTTTTTTTTTGTTTTTTTTTTTTTAAGGGGGCAGTACATCATCCTTTTGTTATTTTTGTTCGTCCAATATATTTGACAATACATGCAGATTTTTGGAGGTTGCCATTCTATTATAAACACATCAGTATAACGCCTGTACCCATGTGGCACCTCAGCCTGGAAACGCCACCATGAAGAGACCGACATAGCTAAGCAGAGAACTCACGGTGGAGCTCCACTGCAGCCAGGCAGGATACACAGGTGGTGCAAGCAGGGACAGGCTGTGAAGAAGAACTTAAGAAATACTGCCCAGAGATTCATGGAAGGTGTTAGGAGGCCAGACCTCAACTGCTCTATGTCAATGGTTTTGCTATGCGTGTCTTTTCTTCTGAGGAGGATGAAGAGAGAAAAAAATGTTTTTTTAATGCCTCGACACAGATAAATTTACTCTTCTTCTTCTTCCTGTTTAACTCAGTGATTTTTCACATTCAAAGGGGCCTGTGACATCTGTAGTTTCACTCGCCCAGGTGAGCTTTGTCTCTTATGCCTCTCAGCAATGAGTCACACTATAAATTTTTATCTGACTTTGCAGTTTCTATAAGCAAAATAATTTTGAGGTACAAAACAGATATGACTTTTGTCTGAACTCATTGTTAGGCCCATCTGCAAATTCCCTAATATATTGGTACTTATTTGCACCAAGAAGGCTGAAAAAAAAGTAGTTTAAATTTTGCGTTTCTTTAAAAATCATGTAAAATATAAGTATTAGGTATTTGACAGTTCTCAGTAAAGGGTTTTCTGAAGATGCACTAAAAAAATATCTTATTTGGGTAAGATCAAATTATTTTCTTGAATAATGAGCTGAAGGATCAAGCAGATGCAAAAAGTAGCTACAAAAATGAGACAATGGCAACTTCAGCAAATGCTTTCTCACTTCCTGTTAAGGTGTACATTACTTAGTGTCAGCACTGATTGGTCTAACAGCTGAAACTTAGCCGAAGCAAGGATCTTTTGGATTAACAGAGAGGGAAGCAAGTGACACAAGAGGAAGATACTATTTTTCAGGATCTTTCCCTTTTAGCTTTTTTCACAAAATCAGGCCATGGTTAGAGCAGAGCGAGTGACAGAATAATTCTAGGGGCCAAGCCTCAATGAAGAAGGGCAGCATGTGGGATACAAATTTGCTTCAGAGGTTTATGGATAGAGGGGAAAGGCATTTTGGATTTCTTTGCAGATTTGCAGAGTTCCCAGGCTTCTCCTTCCTAAGGAGATACTGAGTCATGCAAAAAGTGTTGTTTAAAAGCACTGATAAGTACCAGATTTTTATTTATGAAAAATTAATAGTGGTAAAACAGGAAGTCTCAAAGTTAAGTGTCTAATTCTTTATTTGACCACCTAAGTGACCGAAATGGTTTTCTTTATGGCAAACAAGTACAACCTTTGGGCAGAATTGGGCTTCAAATACACTTTTTAAAACAGGTAATTTTATTTCATGTTAGCGTAGTAGGCGTTAAATGATTATACATTTTTGATCTGTGCAGCCAGTCTTCAAAACTGCTAGTATTAGAGAGGAGTCTTCATATGGATGTATTTTTTTGAAAAGAGCATAGTTCTGCTCTTTTTAGTGAACTTGAAGTAAATTCTGAATTTGCTTTCTTATCATGTCCATACTCTGGCTCTGTAATAGGTTATTATATGTTTCAAGTTCTTGAGGTTTTGGATACGGTAAGAAAAAATGTAAGTGTCACTTCTGGAGTATACAGTAGGTAGTTTACTTTGTAAAAAGCCAATAACTCAGATTTTTTCTTCTCCCTCCAAAATAGAGGTGACAGGTTATTTATAAAAACACATTTTAGGCGAGTAATTCAAACCTCAAATTTTTAGATTCCTTTAAGTGTCATTTTTTCCCTAAAGGCTGTTATCAAAATAATCTAAATCACTTTCTTTATATTAATCAAAGAATTACAGCACTTAAATTTGTAGTTGTCACTCACATAGTTTGTGCCTAAAGCATTTTGAAATTGTTTTGTGTGGTCTTTTCAATCACCGTGGTGTTTTTTTTCTCAAGACATTGTCAACATGCACAAAGAATGGGATCACAATAGTAATGAATTTCATTCCTTTGGGACTTTGAAGGTGAGGTGTAATCTGATCTCCAAGGGTTTTAACAAAACTAGTCATTGTTTCAGGAATTCTAACATTAAACACAGTCAAAAACTACTCAGTCATGGAGCGTATTTTCCATCAAATTAAAAAATAGCAAACCCAAGAGTTTCCTATTCCGTTCAACAAAACCTGATGAAATCTGCAAATGAGCATCTTCAAGAAGTAGTTTCTAGTTTTCATATTGAAAGTTCAAAGACAGTTAACACCTCATCATTACTTTGGGCATTTTATTTTACAGCAAAATTCCTAAAACAGCACCTGCATTATGACTTCAGATTAGGTTAGATTAGACTCGATTATTATTATTACTAGGAATTATTATTTCATGTTGCAGAAACTTGGAAAAGCAGAGTATTGCTATACTAGAGAACACATGAGCTTCTTGAAGTAAATATTTTTGTCTATAAATAACAGGGACTAAGAAAAAAGATTAATAGTTCAATGACTGATGCATTTGATTATTGGACAATCATGCATAAAATAAATGTGAAAATAATATCTCTAATACAGGCTAATGTAAACAGTTTAGTAATTTTAAGTAGACTCATCAATTAACTGGACATTGTTAAGGTCTAACATATTTATCTTTGACTGTGTATCTTCTTAATCAGCTCAAATTCAACAAACAGGATTAATCTAAATATTTATGGGATAAATAAATACAACATTGATCACAGCATCTTGGATAGATACTTTCTGTTAGCACAGAATCTTGGATATATATTTTCTGGGGTGAAATAGACACTTTTATTACCTCTGAGTGAGTTTGTGAATTAAACCGTAAAGGACAAAAGAGAGGAATATTAATTATTACGTATTAATAGAATATTATTTCAGGTCCCTTATAAAAAGTCTGTTATACAGTTCCACACTTTGCTTAGCTCATTGTAGTTATGACAGTTAACAGAGACATAATTTGTAATAGAAATAGTAATTATTAATATTTAACGGTGTGATATGTTTTGTAAAGCAGAATAAATACATGTAAATTATCCATTGAAGCTGGTCAGCACTTGTGTAGTCAGTCACATCCAGGGTATTTATCTGTGACGTAGTGTCCTTAAGGTGCACTGAATTCATTTAAATATTAGGCAATAAAATCAACAATGGTAGAAAAAGTCGAAGAAAGAATTATGTTTGGATTTGGACAAGTACCTTGAAAGAAATAAAAATACAAATGAAGGAAATAAACGTGTTCTTTTTCTTCATTTTATTCAAAGAACAGCTAGAACTCTTGGGTAATTTTCTCCACCTTTTTGACAGCTCTGACAGACTGAATGTTGTGGTTTGATGCCTTTTTTTTTTTAATCAGTAGGACAGCAACTAAGAATTTTACCTATGACAGCCAAAGAGTCAGAACAAGACAAGAAAGGTAAATTTCCTCTGTTTACTTTTATAAAGTTACAGGCAACTCTGCAAATCCTTGAACACTTTATTTACTTTATGGTTTTCCAACTGTTTTGTTGATAATGTCATAAAAGTGTAGATTAAAACAATGAAAAATAAAGTTCCTAGATAATATGCAGATTTTTTTTTAAATTCTGAGAATAACAAGATATTGAAGCTAATAAATTACCTTGTATAAGTGGCTAAGTTTGGAAATATTTGGCATATCACTGAAGAGGTGAGGCTGTTCAACTTCTCAACTCTAACTGAGTCTGAGACACATCACAATCAAAATATTAATAATAGCATCTTTTGAAAAATATTTTTATTATTTTATATGCTATTTCTTCTTGTTTTAGTAGCTCATTTGAATTTTTTTAACAAGGTGATCTTGCTTTTTTTTCTTGATTTCTCTTTTTTGTTTCTTTAATGATGCCTTTGATATCTCTGGATGCAATAGCAGGGAGAGGGAAAGTGAGAAAGAGAAAATGTGGATGTGAATATATTCAGTGAGGAAGAAAACAGAATTTGGCAAACAGTTGAATTAACTGTGTTTAGTAGGTGGCTTGCATCGTGTTATCCTTTTCTGACACACAACCCTGGACTGTTCTAGTGTATTTTAAGGAAGATACCTGAAATCACACATAGAACTGAAAGACCAATAAACTAGTTTAGGCGCTCAAGCAGTAAAAATCAGTTTTGTGGTGTCTTGTTTTCTAAGCAAAGTCTGTGGAGTTACATTCTAATTATGGATAAATTATGCAAAAAAATAACCTCCATGAAGGTCTGAAAATATGCAATTGTATATTTTTTCTTTAACAATCAGTACTAAATTCCATTCTTTAATGAAATTTTCAAACAAACAAAATAAGGTTATCAGTTAGTACAGTTACCTATCCAGTAAATAAAATAGTTAATTTTCTTCCAATACGTATTTTATTTCTATTATTATATAATGTGTCTGTAAGGATATGGATTCATCTTCATCCTTTGTGTGTAAAATGGGAAAAAAATGATTGTGTCTTTGATTATTTCATTTACTCTGATTTGAAAGGCAGACCTTACCTGTCATGAGTGGAACAGATATACTAAGGGGGAGGGTGGCCAGTTCATTCTGAATTTTTTTTCACTAAATTGAGAACGCATCCATACCAGCAGTGACGAAAGAGAATGCACAGTAACATGAAAAGTCTGTATCTCAGATCTCTTGTGTTCAGTGAGACACTACTCAGTGACTAGGACTCACAGAACAACTGACTACAGTGAGATTTGCATCAAGGGCTGTATTTTTAGATTTCAAAACCGTCCCCTTAGAAGCAACATATCACAGAATCACAGACTCACAGAAAGATAGGGGTTGGAAGGGATCTCTGGAGATCAACTCGTCCAACCCTCCTGCCAGAGCAGGGTCACCTAGAGCAGGCTGCACAGGAACGCGTCCAGGCGGGTTTTGAATGTCTCCAGGGACGGAGACTCCACCACCTCTCTGGGCAGCCTGTTCCAGTGCTCTGCCACCCTCAAAGGAAAGAAGTTCCTCCTCGTGTTTAGATGGAACTTCCTGTGTTCAAGTTTGTGCCTGTTACCTCTTGTCCTGCCACTGGGCACCACTGAGAGGAGCCTGGCCCCATCCTCCTGACACCCACCCTTTAAGTATTTATAAGCATTGATAAGATTCCTCCTCAGTCTTCTTTTTTCCAGACTGAAAGGACCCAAATCCCTCAGCCTTTCTTCATAAGAGAGGTGTTCCAGTCCCCTTATCACCTTTGTAGCCCTTTGCTGCACCCTTTCCAGCAGTTCCCTGTCCTTCTTGAGCTGGGGAGCCCAGAACTAGACACAGTTAAACATGCCTCACTCAGTTTGGGCATGCATCACTCCTATTTGTGAATGTGAGATAACAGCTTCTAAGTGACCACTATAGGTTTGAAGGGTTATGGATATTTTCATGGCAGACGGATGTCAAAACTCACATCACTTATAGGATCACTTTACAGGAGACTACCTAGGAGATACAGGTTCCGGTCCTCAGGCTGCATATATAAAAGTTTGCTCAGCATTTTTAGAGAAGAAGATGCTGTCCATCTCTCTAGGATTATTTTACAGAATTGTCTTGTGATCTGGCCTTCCCCAACAGAGGAAAGATTGACTATTCTTACCTCTATGTCAGGGAAAAGCTGCATCTGCTAGGTAAAAGTTAGATATTGTATATACAGCACTGTCAGCGTGTAAACATGATGGTTTGTATGGAGTCTGAGAATACGAAAATAATCAAAGTGAACCCTAGGGGTGAGGTAGGCAGAGATGCACCTAGTTTGAAATTCTCACTGGTGTGTGAAGAATGGCTGCAAGAGTGCTGTGTGCCATCAGGAGATGGGTAGCTGCGTTCACGGCTGGTAGCAAAGAATTAGAGAACAGTATTAGCATCACTGAAATCCTGAGGGACTTCTCTGTCTTCACATTTGGCAGCCAAAAGGGAAGGGGACAGGTAAAGTTAATATTTAAATTTTAGAGTGTACCATGGCACCGAGAGTATTGAAACACAAGACTGATGTGGAGCAGGAAGTTCCCTACTCCCATACAGACAGTACTGCATGCACTGTCCACTGGATCCTGCAGCCACGGGGTCAGAGACTTCAGTCTTCTCATCAGGCTCAATCTTCCTCCCTGTCACACTTGCTTTGCTGCCGCAAGAACCAGGAAAAAGCTGTGGCCCTGTGTGCGGGATGCAAATAGGAACTGGAGGGGTCTAAGCCTTCTGTTCCTATCATCTAGTGCTGTTTTTTCACCTGAGAATCTTTTATTCATATAACCTGATGGAAGAAAAAGTGCAATAGTGGATAAGATTCATAGTTCTAGGAAAACATTTCACATATTTAAAGAAGTGGACAAATTGTAGTCGTTATAATGTTTTAAAAGTCTTAGGAGGCTTGTTGCTTATGCTTTTTATAATTTACTTTACTTAAAATAAACTCCAAAAGGATTTTAACAGAGTGAAAGGTTCACAAGTAGCATTTCTTAGCATTTAGAATTAGAGGCCTGCTCAAGCCAATGCATCAATGAAAAGGAAAAGTCAAGCTTGCCTTTTAGAGTTCTTTAAACAGAAAGACTTATTTTGATTGTAACAAAAACACCCATAAATCTATGCACATATATATTGATCTTTCTTTCCTCTTAAAAATGACTCTGTCTCAGTAAGTTGGCATATTTCATAAACAAACCAACAAATTATTGATCCATCATATACTCTAAAAATCCAGTGAAGAATCTAGGTTGCTTTTAAGTTCATGCTATACCTAAGGGAATGAAAAACTCCAAAATGAAAAATAGATATTTAAAAAGAAGCACAAATAATAGAAGATGTATAGCTACTTTTACTTCTGATTTACTTTTCATTGTAATTCTTTCTCTGGTCATAAAAACTATTCTTTATGAGCTAATACGTTATGTAATTTGGTAAGATAATTCTTTGTGGCAGCTATTAGTTATTAAATTAATTATACATCCCTGCAGATATCCCTGTTCCTTTTTGGCAAATGCTGTGATAGTGCATATTTTCTTAAGCAGGAATTATACAAAATTAAGACAGCCTAGCATCTTGTGCCGAAAACTGTTGCTGAAAACAACGTTATATTCAGTTTGGTTTAGAGACAGATTCTAGTCGCATATGCTTTTGAAAAGGAAAAAATGAAGCAGATTGCAGGTGTTTATTAGTTCTAAGTTAATGAACAATGCTATGAAATGCTAGAGCCAGGGAGCTTTTCAGTTATTCAACCTATCTTCCTTACACTGTTTTGAAGAGCTAACATGACACATGAATCACCAGGAGCTTAACCATGAATGACTTCACAACCCAAGGATGACAGTAGGCTAACATTGCCTTTTGGAAAGGAGAGAATTAATGGTATTAGTTAGTGGTAGAATAAGCCATTGTTAGTGGCTATTTATTCAGTCACTGATCCATTAACCACAAAGATGCAATTCTCCGGTAAAATGCAATAGCAGGGCTGTGGAAGCTAGAACTATTTTTGCAGAACTATTTTTGAAGTAGCTGAAGTTCCTGTACTTAGGCAAATAGCAGGGAAAAAGGCTTGGACACCTCGGTGCAAAACTGTGGTCTGAAAAAGGCTTCCCTCTTGGCAGCTGTCTCATACTGGACATGCTTTCCAGTTTGACCTGAAAGTTCCTCATGGTCCTGCTCTTCTTCTTTTGTCCTTGCCCTTTTGTACTTGCTCGCACCTGCACAGGTGATATCTTCCTACGACGGGACAGGAAACAGCAGCTCTATGAGCAGCACTTAAATCCCCTGTTCAGTCTTTACCCGTAGGCATGCTATAAACTCACCTATACACGCTCACAGGGCTGGACATGAACTAGGGCATGCACCTCTTGTTCCTATCTGCACAACAGCATAGCTTCTATAAGAAGAATAGAAAGTGCATACAGTTACTTTCTGCCCCCTATTCCTTTAATTTGTTGTCTGTGTCAAGCAAGCAATGCCTTACTTTTAAGGTTTTTCGACTATTTTGTCTATTATGTGAATAAGAGGAAGGCTGAAAAGATCAATCAAACTTTGCAGAGCAACGCAGGAGTTGATTAAAGATGTTTTCAACGGTAAGCGTAAAGAAAGCTTAAGCAGCATACAGGATCCTTATGCTAACCACACACAAAAAAATAATTAGAAAAATAAAAGCTTCTTTGTACTGACCTAGCAGCACCTGAAATACAAATCATGGAGCTGATTCGTGAGATTGTACTTGTTAGATCTTTTCCGCCCTCTCTTGTATCACGGTGGTGTAGAGCTGTGCAGGGAAGAAGCCTTTGTGACTAACAGCCATATGAAATGCGAGTGTTTACTGTTTGTGTGCCCTCTGTGTTTTATTGCAAAGATTGAGTGATTGTTATGAGTAGGGGAAAAGCCAGCTCCTCTGACTGCAACTTTAAGGGTCAAGGGCCTTCCTAGAGTTTTCTGAATTCTCATTTGATTTTGCCAACCTGTATATTGAAGGAAATCTCCAGCCTTTGTGGAGCTCCGCTCTACTGTGCTGCTGCTGAGGGGGTTGTAGAGAGCAGTTTCTGAGCTGGGATGTGAAACTAGGAAAACATATTGTTTTTTTCTGAGCTTACAGTAAAGCCCAGCTGAAGTTTTCAGAGAGATGTGGTGAAAAACTTCCTTCAAGATGGATACGGACTCATTCATTGAGGCAATATGAGGAGAGAAGCATAAAGCTTTCCCTCGCTTGTCTGAGTGAGGAAAAAAAATATCTCAGCACAACAAACGGGGAGAAGTATTATTAGTATTCACTCCATCAGAGGGATATCAGAATGACTCAAACTGAGCTGCTGCTCTGAAGGCTGCTTTATATTCTCAGTGCACCTGGTCTAAGATCAAGGCTTCCCAAACAGGAGTACTTTACACTCGTAGGTTTAACATACTTTATACTTGCACTGACTTTTTTAAAAAAAGGATCTTAAGTTAAAAAAAAAAAAAGTGAAGATATGAATACCACTACCGTTGAAATTCAGAAAGATACATGTGAAATATCTTTGTAGAACAGCTGTTGCATACTCAATGTGTTGAGTATCTAAAGATGATTGTATTCCATTTATTTATCGTGGGCTATCTTATTTATATTTATCATATTGGTTTTATGGGACACAATACTTCGAACAATTTGTTCAGTAAACCGCAAATTGTGTGGTAATGATAGGAGCTGAGCCTAGGTATTATTTAGGTGTTTTGATTTGGTAAATAAGATGTGAATGGATCATAACTTTGACAGTAAATGTAAAAGTAACATTCTATCAGTCTTCCTTCAAAAACAAAAGGAGACTTCTTTTAACAAAGAAATCTTGAGGGCTACATGTACTCCAAAATACAGAAAGTTGAAATGTTTCTGATAATTGTTCTGTATGAGATAGTCAGAAAGTATAAACTATTTTTTGCTTGATTATTTTTGAGGAGAAACGTTGTATTTTGCAGAAAGATGAAAGAGTATTTTTCATAGTAATAACCATGACAAAGTTTACAATGATTAAGAAATAGTTGCCTAATTATTTGTGAAAGACTCTCAGACGCAAAAAAATACAAACATAAATCATAAACGTAATTTTTATATAGTTAAGAACACAATTATTGAAACAGCGTTGCTATTAAGAAAATCGTAAGACATATGGTGCCAGCGTCACTCCTACCCCATCGATGTGTGAGCACAGTTTAGTGAGTGCTATAAAGCTATGTTTAAGAAGGAGAAAAATCTGTGCATTGTCGACAAAATGCCAGTTCCTCTTTCAGATGAGGAACCAATAATTAACTTGGTTGAAAAGGGAATGTTTCTTTATTGCTACTAATACTTCAAAACAAATGAAATATGTCACATTTCCAACAATACATGAGAATAATCCACCCTTTTTTCAGACAAAAATCAAATTGCATTAGAAATATTTGATAATGTAATAAGTTTAAGGGAATTAGAGTTTTTTTGGCAGTTTTTCATTATTTAGTGCCTACCATGCTACTGTTAATCTGGGGAGGAAAACAGTTCACAATTAATAATGAAAAAGATTTGCTTCTAGCTAATTACTTAGCTCATATACTGCATAATGCAACAAAGTATATGATAGATTAGTCATCATTTGATGATATAGAAAAAATAACAGAAGTTTTCAAATAAATTGTATAGCAATGAGTTTTCTAACTGCTGGAAATATTTAATTTTCCTAACTTTAAATATATGGAAGTGTTGAGCTTTATCACTCTAAGATTATCTTTATGAGGTTGAAAGATTCTTGATTATTTCACAGCTATTAAAAGTTAGATATCGAATGTCAGATGAGACTGAGATTTTTCAGTTCTCTGAGGGTGAAGAAATGGGAATGATGCATTCACATCCGATGCCTGAATACTAATTATTTATTTTTCAGAGTATGTTAAAAAACAAGTCAGGAAAAATGTAAAGTGTCTCCATTTAATGATATACAATTGCTCTCAAATATCTGACTTCACTTTTTGATTTGGCAAACAAAACTACACTTACCTGATCCCATCACATTTTGAAAAAAAAATGTCAAGCATTCTTGAAAGCTCAGTAACGAAAAAGATGGGGTATATAGCGTTTGTCAGGAATATTGGAGTGAGATGCTTAGTAGAGCATGCATACAGCTTCAGAAGTGTTGTGTTAGGAAACAACAATTCAATCTTCAAATCCTGAGTATCTTAATTACTTAAAACCTGTGGAATTTATGTTCACTCTAGTACAACAGTAAGAATAATATTTCCTTGAGTAAACAAGCTTGCTAAGAATACAGGAATCTCATAAACACGGATTCTGTAGAGACTGTTTAAATTTAAATTTTATTTCACTTGTACATGACAAAAGTTTTACGAATTGATTTACAGTGCATATTTGCATGGAACTGTATTAAGCAGGTATCATTTAAAATTGAAACCTACAATACTGAACTGTATGTTTAAAGAAAAGGAATGTGTGCTCACAGGCATACACACATATCTCGATGAAAAACACGTTAAACTAAAATGGTGTTCCCTAAAATATTCCTTGAAACAAACTTTTCAAGGAAAAGTAGTTGTTTTCCTCTTTGGAGTCTCTTGATCAAACACTTTTTTGGGGGAAGCCGGTGTTTTAATCCCTTTCAGTTGCAGAGGTCTCAGACACCGCTCTACTGCTTCTTGGATGTGTCCTGCAATTGCCAGGTGAAGAGTCTTGGAGTTCTGCAAGGCCTGAGAAAGCCTTTCAAATACCCTTGGTGACTTAGAGCTTAGAACCCTTGTTTTCCCAGGTCTGCCATCCCATTCAGCACAAACCCACGCTTGTCGTATGCTCCTTTCTCTCTGCTTCTGGAACATGCTCCCACAATGAAGTACTGCATCTTCATGGCTACCTGCAAGTCTGGGGCTTCCTTGGGTAGCCAGTGTTGTCTATCCCCTCCCACATGTGGCATACAGAATAGCTGAGGACACTTCAGCAGAGGAGCACACCGCAAACTGCAGCTGTGTGTTGACATATCTTACTAGAGTGAGAGAGGGATAATGAAGACAGGGCAGGGAGAGGGGTCCAGGCCAGACCTGGCTTCCTATCCAGCTGTTCCTAATAATTGTTTCTACCTAAATCAGAAGTCCCATATGTTACAAACTGTGGAACTGTAAATACAAGTAATCACAGAATCACAGAATCATGGGGTCGGAAGGGATCTCTGGAGATCATCTCGTCCAACCCCCCTGCCAGAACAGGGTCACCTTAGAGCAGGTTGCACAGGAACGCGTCCAGGCGGGTTTTGAATGTCTCCAGGGACGGAGACTCCACCATCTCTCTGGGCAGCCTGTTCCAGTGCCCTGCCACCCTCACAGTAAAGAAGTTCCTTCTCATGTTTAGGTGGAACTTCCTGTGTTCAAGTTTGTGCCCGTTACCTCTTGTTGTGTCACTGGGCACCACTATAAAGAGCCTGGCCTCATCCTCCTGACACCCACCCTTTAAGTATTTGTAAGCATTAATAAGGTCCCCCCTCAGCCGTCTTTTTTCCAGACTGAATAGACCCAATTCCCTCAGCCTTTCTTCATAAGAGAGGTGTTCCAGTCCCCTAATCATCTTGGTTGCCCTTTGCTGTACCCTTTCCAGCAGTTCCCTGTCCTTCTTGGGCTGGGGAGCCCAGAACTGGACACA
>VYZM01009495.1:3192-26779 GCA_013398915.1 Dromas ardeola | reverse complement strand
CCTGTCCAGGTCTCTCCGTATGGCGGCGCAGCCTTCTGGTGTGTCAGCCTCCCCCCCGAGCTTTGTGTCATCAGCAAACTTGCTGAGGGTGATATACATGATGTTAGTGGGGGTGATATATGAGTGGTGGGTGATAGGTGAGGGTGATATACATGTGAATATATATATATATATGTGATATAGATATGAAATACATCTGTGAACAGAAGATTGTTCTTGTATAGACAGAGTACTTTTTCTGAGTGATGTCTTCCATGACTTTTTTAAAACTAGACTTCAGATGTCTCTACTAGATGTGACAAAGTCACTGCAGAGAAAGTACGCCCCACATAAGTTTCTGCCCCAAGAGCAGGAAAAGATATGCATAATGCCTAAGGTTTGAGAGGCAAAGCTGTTGTCCCAAGGCAGGGTTGTTTAAAGTACATCAAAGCTACAGTTACTTTTCTGGATGGATGTACAATCTCTACCTCTGCTTTGGGCTATGCCTCAGAAATATAACCTTACCCACTAGAAGTGCCAAAATACTGCGTTGGAGTGAAACTTCTAGGAAATTTAGATCTTGATTTTGACATAAGTTTAGATTTAGTGACAATTCTTTTCCATACATTTTTATGATATATTGATATCCCTCTCCCCAAAACCACCTTCTGTTTTGTCTAAATGTTGCACCAGTGAAAAGAAGTTCAGAAATTTGTTTACTGACTAGTTGCCAGAAACACTGACAGTTTGCCAAATAAATGTCAGTCTCTGAAATTTCCTGGGTGGTTTTTAGAATAAATGTTACCCATTCTTAGTACAACGTCTTGTACCTTTGTCCTCCATTCTAGGCTCTTATTTAAAATCCTGTCTGAGCGGATGTCTGTAACTGTACACCAAATGTAACACACATTGTGATTGTTTGCAGCATTGTCTTGCTGCTCACATAAGAACTCTCAGCCACCCGTTGATGCAGAAGAATCAGTGGCCACCTTTTATCACATTTCCACATTGCTCCATTCATTAGAAACCCTTTTCCTAACATTGTCGTTAGACATTCACTGATGTGCACTTGACGTGTCTCTTGAATTTTTGCCAACTAGCCTTCTTCCTATTATTGCTGCCTGGACAACAGGACTTTCAGGACCAGACTTTATCTTAAATCCTCTAGCTTTTACCTCCCACTTCTCTTTTGTTTTAGTGGGCATTTTGTCTCCCTGAAGCATCCATTCAGAATTTGATCTCCCAGTGGTTAATCTCATTACAGATAATCCCATGTACTGAAAATCCTTCCAACAGGATAATCTTGCAAAGAGCTTCCCTCTGCTGCCTTCTCACCATACTTGCAGGGGTGAATCATTTTGATCTGTTAAATCAATGGATCTCACCTATACACACGTAGTTTTCCCCTAAGACTAATTGGTTGGTACTGAAGTACTAGGTTCATGCTTTGCATCCAGCCTGATTTATTTACTAGGCAATAGAGAACCAGACGGATGTTTAGGTCACCACTGAGATGCGTGAAAGAACTGCAACATGGAACACTAGTTCATACTGGAAGACTGGTGACAAAAGGAGGCACAGGCTTCTAAAAAATATTATTTCCCCGTTTCTTAATACCTATCTATTAGCTGTGCAATATGGCGATAGCAATTATTATAATAATTTCAATGGAAATTAACTACATGTAAATCTAAACGTCATCTCTCAATGAGTGTGTACAAGAGTAGGAATTTATACTTGCATCTGTATGTGTACATACTGCACAAAATACATTTAAATCATAACATTTGCCACAATGTTAAAAAGCTTTCCATAGGAAAAAAAAATCATAAAAAAGATTATCACAGTAAAAAAAATAACCTTATGTTTTACATAAAAATGTGATTCCTGCTGATAATTCAAAAAAATTAATTTTCCTAAAAATTTGTGTATTATATTAATGGCCTGAAACGCAAATCGCACAGTCGGATAGAAAACTTAGCTACCGTCTGCAAGATACACAGGTATAGATATGTACACAGTTTCTTTCAGCATATATTTTATGTGTCTTGGAGTATGTAAATGGCAGCGAAAATATGAGTTTAAGGCTCTGAGCAGTCTGAGTCTGCTTTCCTGTCTGGGTTATCCAAACTTTATCTGGCAACTGGAGAGTTAGTCAAATGCCATAAAGCATGTACAACTTACCAAAGAATAAGGCCAATTTTTGTAAACAGACTTTTAATTATTTTTAATTAGGCGATGTCTTAGATTTTATTGGAATTTAATGGAGCTTGTCAAATGCTTGAAAAAATATTCCTCAAATAAATTATTCAACAAATATTGCCATTATACATGAGTTAATTTATTCAGTGAATAATATTCAGCCAGCTACAGAATTGGTCAAATGCTGCTAAAAGCTATTTGCTGAAGAATGGTTTTGATGAATAACAGCAGTACTCTTTGAATAATACATTTGACAAAGACTACCTGACCAGTTCTATTTTTATCAGGTTAGGGATTTTAAAGTCTTACAACTGAGCAGCCTCAGAAACTCTAGATGCACAAGACCCATGTGAAACCCAGTTATTTGAGTAGTTCTTGCTAATACAGTGGACTGGGGAATGGTGCATATTTTGCAGTAGTTCACCTACCATTAATATCTTCTGAAAATTAACTTTGCAGGACTGCTGACTCCACAGATAAATTGGCTATTTAGTGTAATGCTTGGGAGACTTTTATTCTCTGATCTTTTTCTTAGTAACCTGGCTACATTCTCCAGGAGATTCAGGACTTCAGCCATCTACCCAGGAGGTCCAAGAAGACAGTGGAAGCTACTGAATTCTTAATGACTTTTGAAAAACAAGGGCATCTCTGGTTGTTTAGATCCAGACTTATCATGGGACTGACTTCAGGCTCTTAAAAAAAAGTGATAGAGATATGGAAGAGCTAGGACACGCTGCACTGTCCTGCTAAACTCAAAAACAGTGAGAAGCAGGCATGAGAGAGAGACACAATCCCTCCAGTCCACTGACCACGAGATTTAGAGGGATTGAAACAGTGTGAACTAGCAGGTTTAGTACTGGCCTTGTTGACAGGTAAATGAATAAGGTCTGAGAAAATGAAGTGATTGTGTGTGTGTATTAACCATTAAATTAGTCCAGTGTAATGGGAACAGCCTTCTAGGGCTAAAAGATCCATCATCCCTACTGTACACACTTCAGTGGGGTTGACTTTTGGCTAGTTCTAATCTGATCCCATGGTTTCATTTGATGTGCGTTAGGTGTACTGCTGGGGAGTGAGCATCTTCCAGTTTAATGTCATCCAGATGGACTCTCTGAAACTGCTGCACAATACAAATGAAAACACGGTAACTTGGGTGGATTGAGAGATTTGCTTCAAAAGTGCATTCCTCAGTTGAATAAAACACTAACACAGACATGCATTACTCGTGGAAGTAGGCTGGCTGTGTGTTAGATTTTAGATAATCATGGAACCAAATTGGAGTTTTATTATACTTGCTCATTAAAAAGGGCAGAGAGACAAGCAGCTGCAGCTTGCTGAATTCTACTTTTCAGATTTCTTTGAATGAGCTTGCACTGGTGAGTGCGTTGAGCACAGGGGTGAAGTGAGGTGTTTAGGATTTGAGAAATACATTTATCCCACAAATTAATTAAATCTGGAATTACAAATGTGTTAGTGTTTGTCAAAGTCCCACAGCATTGCATATACTGTTAACCATTAAAGTGTATTAATATTGGCGTCTCTTCCGAGCTGCAAAACAATGTTATTTGGCTCTGTTACAATGCCAAAATAAAAACAGAATTTCAATTCTCATTCCTACAAGTTTTTGGTCTCTTTTTTTTACTATCTATGAGAAAATCCCAAATGGTATGATGCGCAAAGACCTTTAAAGCTGCACTCCCTCTGGAGTATAACAGTTTTACTGTAACCGCATCTAGGAGTTAGAAATATTACGGGTCAAAAGCAGGCTTAGGAGGCCCTCAAGTCTGACCTAATTATCTACAGTACATTTCCACTTTTCTCCAGTTACAGTTCTATATCTGGAGGCCAATTAATTTTCATGCTATGTACAGTGCAGCATATTTTTGTGTCTCTTGTAGTCACTTGGGACTTAAGAATACTATAATATTTCAGTATAATAACAGAACATAATTGAGGCATTGTGATTTAGTAATATAATAAAGAGCTCAACATCACAGCTTACTACTATATGAACCACACCAGAAACAGAAAGCTGTATGCCTAACATTTTAGACAGAATTTGAGGTGACGAACACTAAAAGCCAAACCACTTCATCTCAAATACGCTTGTCTCCATTTTGGCTGTGTCCTATGTAACAGAATGGCCATAATGCAATGTATGAACCTGCTAGCCAGGACTCAGTCTGATCTAAATGCCCTAGAAAACCATTATTTAACTAGTTTCATGATTATTCTGCTGTGTAAGTTGGAGTGAGTCATTCAAACCTTCTGTGCCTCTGTTTCCTGGTGACAACATTCAGTTCTGATTTTACTGTGCTTTGACAGACCACTATGGACTATCAATGTAGAGGAACTAAAACTTACTAGTAAATCATCCTAGTTATTGTTCTTTGTATGATAAAATAGGAATCCTTCCAAGGGCATCCTACTCTATTATGAAGCTCTTTTCTTTCCTCTGTCTGTGGACTGAGTTCAAGTGCGCACACACAGCACTGCTCTCCAGGAGTGGGTGACACCACTTCTGTGCTGGAGCACGTAAGACCTGAGAACGAGCAAAATAATGCTTTAGTGAAAGTACAAAAAATAAAAAATGGAAAAAGCCAACAGCAACAAATTATGGAATGAATAAGGATAATCACATTTAAAAAACTAAGAGAGAGAGAAACAACTGTGATGACACACAAACAAAAAATACAAGGTGTAATTTCTGAAGCACTGAGCATTGGACCGGTGCTATTCCATCAGCGGATACTTCCCAAAGCCCCATGTAAAATTTATTCAGGTGCACTTTATATTAGGTGTTGTCTGCCCTGCTCTTTGTGGTGGCCTATTGCTCTCAAAGGTATAACATACAGTTTCTTAATGTTCAGCCCATATAGCTTGTCCATTTGTACATATACCTCAGTCTAGCATCACGCTTGCTCACTATTATTATTTTAAAACTCTGTGAAGAACAGTGCGATGAATGGTTGGACTATTTCTTTTGCTCACTGAATACAGCCTGTGTGCTGTGTTTTGTTAACAAGCCTGTGGCTGGGCAGCACGTTGCTTTCAGGATCGGGAAAACTCTATAGATGGAGAGGAGATTGTGCCTTCCCTTGAGAGAAATCTTGTTGTGCAGCTGGGAGAGGCATCTGGGCTGTGGGGTGGTGCAGGTCGGGGTGGCTGGAAGTGGGGTGGATTTTAGTAAGGTGGGCTTTGCATGAAAGCAGGGCAGACGTGCAGCCGAGCCTTGAGGTGATGGGGATGAAAGAGGCTGCTGTAGAGCTCCAGAGGGTACTGTGGGGTTTGTGCACGTTAGGAGTTTGTCATTAGCTTGAAAAGAAAGGGAAAGGCAGCTCTGCAAGGTAGAGCAGGTAAAGGTTCCCAAACCTCTGTTTTCAAGCTGCTTAATTCATCAGTCCTGACTGAATAAAGGACTTACCTTAGAGCCTGTGCTATATTAAGCCTACCTTTAGAGCGTGGGAGCTTCCCGGCACCCTTGCTGTGGGGAGGCGGTTTCTCTTCCGAGTGCTGGACTGGGTGCTGTTGCCAGTGGGTCTAATTCTACATACAGTTCTTGCGGGTGCTTTGGGGCCAGATTAAGAGACGTCGCGGGACTTTGCGTAGTTAGGGACAACTGGCTTATTTTAATACTGGCTAAGATTTTAGGTGTTCTTTTTTATTTCTCTTAAATAAAGCTCTTATTGATTCTTTTACCATATCTATTTCTGTTTATTTTTGCCGAAAGAAACAAAATAGTGAGTGGACGTTACTGTGTAAACAATTCTGATGGGTTTCCTCCCCTGCCCCACCCCCCCCATAAATTCCATAAGTGCCAATATTATAGAGGAGGATTTTGATGTTTCTTTTGATTTTCAACTTCTGAGTGCCCATCAGAGAAGAGTCATTGGCAAGGAATTAAAAACTAAATAAACAACTATACAGAAAATGGTACTTCTTAGAATGCACATGCCTGTAATCTCTGTGGGAGAAAAAAGAATGGTGTCCTACAGCCAAAAGGCCAAAAGGAGGTGGCTGGTGAACTGAGTCAAATGCTGCCTGGAAAGCGAGAGATTAGAAACACATAGGTGACAGCCCTTCACCTAGAAGGCTTTATTTCAGCTGCTCAGATCTAGAGAAAAAACAATAAAATTGGTGACAGCTGAGAAAATAGTGACCAATGTTACTCTGTCAGAGATTTGGTAAAGTGTAAATAATAAATAATAATGAGAAATTGGGGACTGAATGTTGTAAGAACTTCAGGACACCAAAAGTGGTGCATTTGCAGGGGTGGTGAGACTGAGATGCTACATACTGTCTTCGTGTTAACGGGAATGAGTAACTCGATGGAAAACAGGCAAGTTCAGCTGAATCACAGAATCACAGAATGGTCGGGGTTGGAAGGGACCTCTGGAGATCATCTCGTCCAACCCCCCTGCCAGAACAGGGTCACCTTAGAGCAGGTTGCACAGGAACGCGTCCAGGTGGGTTTTGAATGTCTCCAGAGACGGAGACTCCACCACCTCTCTGGGCAGCCTGTTCCAGTGCTCTGCCACCCTCAAAGGAAAGAAGTTCCTCCTCATGTTTAGATGGAACTTCCTGTGTTCAAGTTTGTGCCCATTACCTCTTGTTGTGTCACTGGGCACCACTGAGAGGAGCCTGGCCCCATCCTCCTGACACCCACCCTTTAAGTATTTATAAGTGTTGATAAGGTCCCCCCTCAGCTGTCTTTTTTCCAGACTGAAGAGACCCAAGTCCCTCAGCCTTTCTTCATAAGAGAGGTGTTCCAGTCCCCTAATCATCTTTGTAGCCCTTTGCATCTTAACACATCTTAAACGGTGAAACAAGGTAAGCTGTTGAGGGATGCAGTCTTAGTCTTAGTCTTCAAATCAAGACGGACTGCCTTTTGGAGGAAGGTGTTTTGTAGATGAAGGTAAGCTTCTAGCCGGGGCAAGGCATAGCCGAGTAAAACATAGTACTCTGTGTCAGACTGAGCCTTCTCCTTGATCCTTTCTGGCCTTAATATGTGTACATTCTCCTCTTTTTGACTGGGCCGAGTGGGGGTGCCCGGGCGCTGGCAGTGGGCGGCTGCAGGGGCCGCCCCTGTGAGGAGCGGCCGGGGCTGCCTTGTGCCGGACACAGCCGGTTCCAGCCGGTTCCAGCCGGCTCCAACAGCCCCACCACAGGGCCCGGCCTGGCCCCGCAGACAAGATGGTGGCACCTCGGGCAAAGCCTGTGTAAGAAAGGGTGGAAAACACCATGCAGGGAGGGCAGGAAGAGAGGAAAAAAAAATTGAGAAACAGCAGAGGGAACACCGAGGAGGAGGAGGCGGCGCTGCCTGGCACTGGAGCAGATATCTGCTACAGCCTGTGGAGGACCCCATGCCAGAACAGTGGATATTTCCTGACAGGACTGCGGCCCATGGACATCCCATGCCGGAGCAGATATTTTTTTTTTTCCTGAAGGGCTGCAGCCCACAGGGAGAGCCCATGGTGGATCAATGGAAAAGTGTGAGGGGAACGGAGCGGTAGAGATGCTCTCACTGCTGTGTGCTGACCACGCGCCCCCCACCATCCCCTCCTGCGCCACTCCGAGGAGGAAAGGCGGCGTTTTAATGTTTGCCTTTGTTTCTCGCTACCTGCCTCTGTTTTAATTGGCCACAGAGTAAAGGAATTTTCCCCAAGTCGAGCCTGTTTGGCCCACAACAGTAACTGGTAAGCAATCTCCCCATCTTTATCTTGACAGGGATATTTCTCATCCTATTCCCCCTGCCCTGCCCCACTGAGGAGGGTCTGTCAGCGAGCATCTGGGCGAGCGTTTGGCTGTTAGGCACAGCTGACCCACACATTGACAAATAGTAGTGAAAATCTGAGTATGTGACAAGAATCTAGGGTATACTTCTAAGCTGTAATCTTTGCAAGGGATTGCTGCAAACCTAACGTGCATGAATTGCTCTAGTTTGGTCAGATTTCATCTAAATTTGAAACACTTATATGTCACCTACTGAATTAAACAGGCTAAAAAATTATGTCAAATTTTTAGTTTCAAGGAGAAGTAGTGCAGGTAGAGATCCTAATAGAGGACTTTGGTAATTCTGAAACTGGCCTACAATAGAGAAGGTCTAAAGTTTTCCTGTAAGGCGATGCCAGGAAAAACATTTCTGTGACTATGAACTAATAAGAGTGGCTGGAGAGCATGATATCGTGGGTCTGCATGTGTCTATTTTCATGTAGGTAGAAGAGTATAACCCAATCTAAACAAGATGGATGAATTTAATTGAGAAAGTGAAATGACAAATGAGAAATTTTCCTGCCTGTGTCATCTGGAGGCAGTCACATAAGTTGGAACCTCTATATATGTGCAGTTTTGGTCTATCCACTATCACTTTGGAACACTTATTAATCCATGTTGCTTTTGTGTTTTATCCAGGTTGAACCAAAACAGCAATGCAAAGTGGGGAGTTTAGATTAGAAAACCTAACCAGAACACAAGCAACAACAACAACAACAACAAAACAAAAAAAAAAAAGGAAAAAAAGCAATATTACAGAGAAGTTTGAATGTGATTTTGCATGGTTAAAGTTAAGGTTAAGTTTTGTTGGCTAAATCTATACTGCTTTGCTAGTAAGTGGCCCCAAAAGTGATTGTGACATGATGTGTTCTGCACTCTGTCCACCTCCTGGGCATTGCAAGCAGCTGAAGAAAACCTTCCCTGGGTATGCCTGGCAGCGTATTAGCCATACAAAGCTTTCGGGAGTCCTTAGGGAAATAGGTTTCTGTATGCTTTAGAAGATGGCCTTCTGCTTTGCCTAGGGCTCCATGTCTGGGATTGCTACATAGATAGATGGTGTTGGAATTGAATGGAGACCTCCTTTCAAGTTACAGTCTGGATGTACTTGTGGGCACTAGATTTTCATCTGGCAGGGCTGGACCTGGGCTCTCTGCAGTAGTTTTGAACAATGGGTATGTGATGTTAAAGGTTATGGACGTAAAATGCAGCATATTATGTTCCAGTCACAGCCATTCATTTTACAGTTTTGCCAGGTTAGGCACTGTAAGGTGTCTACTGCACTTAGCGGCTATTCTAAAGATATTTTGAGTTTCCTGGCCCTTAAAAGATGACAGTAATATGTTGACCAGTTGATATACATGTGCTGCAGAAGCTGTAGCAAAAGATATTAATGGATATTAGAAAAAGCAGGGAAAACAGAAGACGGGATTCCAGGTGTTGGAAACAATATTAAATTAAAAAAAAAATTATTACTGTGGACATGTGGCAATTTTGCTTCTGGAGATGCATATATATGTCATGCTTCTAGGGCATATGCTCTCTCTCCAACTTTCTTGAATGTTAAAATCCAGCAAATTTTTGATACTATCTCTGACAGGCTTCAGTGGTCTTTGAGAAAGAGAATTCTGTTTAGCACTGTAGCTCTTAGAAAAGGGATAAAGCAGAAATGTTCAAACAGCTTTAAGTGCCGTCTCAAGAGAGATGAGCTTAAACTGCCATTTAATCTCTGTTATGCTGAGACTAGAGGTCTGAGAAAGATGTTTTGTTTAAAGCAAAATTGGTGAATTTGGACTTTTGTTCCTTTTCTGTGAGGATAAAATTAGTGCATTCTTCCAATGCCATTGTGAAAAATAACTCAAATATTTTGAGGCTGAAAAAAATCAAGATGGTTTCAGATATGAAGTTTTGTTGAAATAAAACCAGTCTATTCTGGTAACACTAAAAGGAACATTTTTAAAGGCAATGTCTCAGGATTCGTGAGCACAAATGTAGACTTGATGACCTTTGTCTTTGTTAAAAAAGATTTCCCTTTTCCTTCCAAATATTGTAGCTTTGTGTCTTACCATTTTCTTGTGTTTATGCATGTGACTTTCAGTATAGTTGGACCCTGTAGTCAGGTATCACTGAAGTAACCTGAAACCCAAGGAGGTGGGGTTTTACTGTTACATTAACCAGGACCCAGCTTCCAAGGACAACATTCCAGTTGCAACATTTTTTTTTCTCCTTTCTTTTTTCCCCCAAAGTAACTTTTTCCAGCTTTCATAAAGTAACAGAGTATAGCCTTTATAAAAACTCCTCCATGTAGGCACTATGAAAACATGTGCATCAATATCAGTGTGCTGAAACCCTTTGATATAATGGTAATAGACATGCAGATTTCCCCAGCTGTACCTGAAGACAAAGATCACAGATTGGGGAACTCTGTAGTACTTTGTGGCTGACGAGCTATCTGGGTACGTTCTTTAATTGCTAGCAATGAGAAGCAATAGTAGATATTGCCATATAGCGAAGCAGTTGGCAATTACTGAACAACAATCGTTGCACTGTGGTGGCTGGTGCTTGTGAAGGTCTACAGCTCTTGTCTGACTGATGTCTCCTGGCTCATTGTGTACCTGGCTGCTAGAAGTTCACGTATGAGAAGGCAGCCAGCACACAGTATGGAAGCAACACAACTGTTGCTCCTTTGCCAGCGGAGTTAGGAATAGGAAACGTGAGAGTGTCTGAAATGAGTGATTGTCAATAGCAGAAAGGGACTAAAGATTAAAAGATGGAGGGGGCTGAGAGACTGGCAAGTCATGCAGGACATGTACGTGCTGAAGTGCTCCAAATCACAATGCTCCAAAGGAGTTTCCTCCCTGACCTTCTGTATGGCAGATAATTTGGGAAGATGCATTAAGTTCGTCCTGTTTCTTCTGTCTGCCCTGTTGCAGCTAAACATGTTTTAAACCCATCTCCGGGCAGTGACAATCTGCCATAGAGGAGGATTTTTAAAGCTCTGTTCACACTATACACATTACAGGCATGGCAGAATACATAATTTTGTGAGCCCCCTACCCTTGCTGTCTGTAGCAACATGTATGCATGTGTGGTGCAGAACTGATACTAAATAGTCCAACCAGCTGGACTACCCTTGTGCTCCTCAGGCTCCTTTCTTCCTAACCTGCTCTTAATTTGAAGCTCTTCATGGCTCAGTCACTCTTTTCTAAGCATGGGAGTTGTCAGAAAAATGGATCCTCCTCTCTAGGATTTTTAAAGCACTGCAGTGTGTTTATGCTGGTGTGCAGACACATCCTCCTGTGCTAGCATGTAATGTGCCAGTCAGTGAACATGTATTGTAATGAAAAGTGGGCAAATGTATTTTACTGTGTTAATTCTAGCAGCCTGTGAATTGTCAAAGTTGTTTCTTCCAAAATCTGTCTTTACATGCTCTATTTCTGTTTGAAGGAGAGTATGAGTAAGGTCCATACTATGAAATTCTAATTATAAGAGTTTATTATTGAACTCTTTGTAAATGAAATATTAAAAACATTTCTTTGGTGGAATATTTCAGGGAATTTTACTTAAGTAAAGCTTAATGTTTTGGCTCTTTTATTTTTTTTTTCTTTTTTTCCCCTGAAAGCTTTTCAGGCTTTTCTAGTGTATTCATTTCTTTGATCTTCTTTTGTAATAACGTGATAGTCTCACATTTCAATAGAGAAACTGGAACTAAAGTATACATGAAAAAGTCCATAACAGCTCTCTTGCTGTTTATTTCAACAATCTTAATTAAAGAAAAACCTAATCCTACAACAGACTTGTGATTTGCCTTTTCTTTGAAGCACAATTAGTTTTCATTCATATCCCTTGATGTCAGTGAGGGAAAACTATTGGTGGGCGCATCAGTGCTGATGGGGTTCAATTAATATTTTTTTTTTTCTGAAACCTATCTCACAATAAAACCATGCACACTACACACATGCACACAGACACACACAAAAGTAAGCTCTGTATTCATGCTGCCTGCAAAGCCATGTCTAAGTCTCTCTTGGCTGCTAGCCAAGGTCTCTAAAAACCCATTAAGGCTATTAGAGAAATTATTTCTCTTCCTTTGTGAGCTGGGTAAATTTCACAGTTATCATTGCAGAAGGAAATGAATTGGGAATATATCTGTCTGGGGATGGTTGGCCCTTCAGTGGGAATTAAGCCAACTCAATGTAAAACAGCAGCTGCGTGTCAGTGCACGTACTTGCGAGAGAGAGTCAGTGGATGGCACTGTAATATAACTATTGTGCCAAAAAATATCTTGGAAAATTGTAAGTGCTGTCTGGTATTTATGAGTAAATTCATATCTTCTTGAAATTACAGGCTTTATTGGAAATCAGCTTTTGCTTTAAAATTATATGTAAACCGTATTTCCCATGTGGTGTGCTTTCCAGATGCTGGAGAACTAAGCAATTCATCCCCAAAATGGTGCAGCCGCATCATGTATGGCATTGTATGGTAACCTTGTCAGACCATAACAACAATGTAAAAACATACAGTACAAATTCAGGAGATTTACAAAGATGGCTGGACTTAGCCTGTATCCTCTCTTATGCTTCACAGTTTTTGCGTTGGGAATTACCAGTTCCGCGGAAGTTCTTGATCGGTGTGGAAGTTGGAGGCGGCAGAATTTCCTTTTGATTTCTGAGCTTTGGTAAGTACAACTTATGTAGTCTGCCATGTCAAAGTTCACAAGAGAATAGAATTGCTTTTCTTGTTTTTTAAATCTCACTTTTCACATACTGTGAGCTGAAACCTTGAGTTTGTGGAACCCACATGTCAAATATATGCTAGAACAAGTACAGTAACACAAGATAAACCTTTAGCTTTGTACATAGTCACACAAAAGGTTTTAGATACATCAAGTGAAACAAGCAAGATATATTTCCCAACTTCTTGCCAGTATTTGTATTAGTGATTTGGGAAGGGAAACATGTTTCCTTGCCCACTTCATAAACTCTTTCTGAGAGGGTTTGTTTATTTGTTTTATTTTTTCCTCCTTTAAATTCTGGCCTACTTTCTACATTTGTTTGTCTTCCTGATTGCTAGCAACTAGCAATGGTCTGTGCAGAACTTTTTTACTGGCCCCATGCACACTACTGCAGGTAAGAGAATTATGCAGACAGTGTCAAATTATGTTCTTTGTACCCTCTGATCCTGTAAGATTTTTCAAACCTTAAGTATGACAATTTCTTAGGGGGACTTGCAAGTTTTCCAGGCTTCATTCATAGATCTGCAACTGCACAGGACTCAAAGGAATAGGACAATGCTCAATTGCTCAGTGCATTCTGCTCAATTGCTTGAGCAGAAGTGAAGCCCTCACAGTTTACATTTCAAAATGTAAATGCACATAGGTCTTTCCAAAGAGTGCAAACGTCTTCTAAGCTATGTTATAGAACTACCTGTTTCATCTAGGTCTGATAGAAATATATTATCCCTGTATGAAACTTCTCTTTTTCTCCAAAAGGGTAGATGTAATAGCTAGAGGAAATGAAATTAGATGTGTGAACTACTTAAAAAAAATAAGTAGCCATAAGTATGGCTTCTGCAGTTACTAAGGTAATCCTCGGTATGATATTTGCCCTGAATATCTTGTCTTTTTTCTCTGTTTCTATTCTGTCTCTTTTTTTTTCCCCCCTTGTGCTTGGAGTTCACCATTGAACTAATTAAAAAAGTTTTCTATACAATTCATGTATCCTTTAACATAGAATGATTATTTACATTTATTTTCTCTCAGTGGTTCACTGATCTATAAAAGTGCAGGCTGTTTTTTCAACCTATACTTTTGAAAGGTGTAGTAAAACAGTGATAATTTCAAAAGAAGTAAGTCACCATACCCACATGATATATATCCAAGAGTTTAGAAGGAGTTTTAAGTATGACCCAGCTGAATTTCTAACAGCTTGCTTAAAAATGGGCTAACAGGCCAGAGGATAAGAGGGTAGCAATGCTGACCATATCTTTTAAAATGGTTCTAGAGGTTCTGTGCGACTACTTGATGATAAACCTTACCAGGTACTTAGCTGGAGTAACACTGGAATAGAAAAAGGAGTTGGAAGATAATACTCTATAGCTAACCATGTATATAGGTAAGCATTGCTAGCTCTTGGGGTTTTCTCTTAAGCCCCATATTACCTGATATTTTCTTTGAAATCCTTCATTATCGAAGTCAGGAAATGGAATGAGAAGTTTTTTGTAAAAAGTTAAAAATTCTAAAAAAACCCCTCAACCTAGAAGCTCAGGAATTAAAGCTCATGATCATGAATCAGTCTAGCTCAGAAATCGGGCACCAGGAGAAACAGAATTGTTATTATGTCTTAATATGTCATGATTTGTAAGCTATCACGTGCTTCTGTGGTTAGTCATGCATGGTTTTTTGAAGGTTTTGGATTGATAATATCTCTCCTAAGAGAAACCAAGTAGCCGTGAGGCAATGTAATATCATGGATCAAAAAGTAGCTGAGAGGCAGGAGACAAAGCAGGAACAAATGGTCCATTTTCATCATGGCAAAAGGTTAATAGCCACAAGTTTCTGTACTAGGTCTGTTGTTGTGTAATGTATTTATTAGTTATCTGGAAAGAGGAAGGAGAAATGAGGCAGCAATACCACGTTATTGGTAGATAACCTCTTTGTAGGTTACTTGTTAATCAAGTCCGGAGAAGCCTTAAGGAATTTCACATGAACTCAGTCAGACCAAGTAACTGTGAGGTACATTTTTTTTGAAGAAATGTAGAAAAAATTTAAAGTAATTGCCTACACAGTCATTGTATCAGCCAGCAGTGTGGTGTTATATAAAATTTATTGGGCATTAATGGAAAGTCCATCTTGGAAAAAAATATTGCAGAATTGGACAGGCCCAGATAACAGTACAGAGAAAGGCTAGTTCATAAAGGCATCTGAAGTGATTGTTTACCTGAGGAGTCAGATGAGAATGGGAGTGATAAAGAATGTGGTTTAAAAGAAAAAAATGAAAAAAAAAAAAATGCATCAGAGAACAAAGATGAGGAGACTACAGTTTTCCCTGTCTCTTAAGAATAAAGAAGCACTTACCAAAAGATGCCTATATAAACTGCGGAACTCATTGACTCTGGATGAAGACGAAATCAAGAATTTTGCAAGCTTCAAAGAAGGAAGGGGCATTTATATGGATAACAAGAATATCCAGAGTTATGATAGTAATGCTAAAAAAGAGTATTTGAAGGGATAAAAACCCTCATGCATCAGGATTTAAGGGAATCTATAACTAAAAGGATTAGGATGAGACCTTCAAGGGAGACAGATTATCCCGCATCTGTGGGGGTTTCTTGTATCTTTCACCAAAGCATCTGGTGCCGGGTACTGCTGGAGACAGTGTATTAGGCCTGGTGGGTGACAAGTTTGAGCCGGAACAGCAAGTCCTGTGTTCATGTCTGAAAAACACTTAGCGTGCATCGTCTGTGTTTGTGTCTTATTTCCACTACAGTGGGCTTTGTCTTCTGTTTATTCACATCAGGATTTTGTACTAGGTCAGGCTCATGTTTCTGATGGTACGACGTACATTTGAAATCATTGCAATGAAGAAGTTGTGCGAGCTAGTGGGCATCACACAGCTTCTGGGAAACCATTAACATGATATGCAGCCAGAGGCAAGTTCCTCAGTCTTTTTCACTATTTCACCAGCTGTAAAATGTAAAACAGTAATGTTTTCTTCACAAGGGGAATTATCAAGGGGAATTAATTGTCAGGTATTCTTTGAAAGGTATTGTGAAGTGGTATGGTTAGTACCATTATGTCCTGACTTCTTTCCTAGGACTGTGCTTTGACTGTATTCATTTTTTGGATGTACTGAGCAAAATACTTAAAGAACAAAAGAGGGAAATGGCTGCTGCTTCTTTCAATTTAGGAGTACAAATTGTAGGGGTGAATATTTCTAGTTACACATGCAGTGTCTGTGTCCGGCCTGGGCAATTTAGAACAGTTTAGCTTTTGACAGCTTGCAGTTTTGCAATTTCTTCTCAGTATCTTAAAGGAAGGCAAGTACAACTTCAAAACCCAGGAGCAAAAGAATGTTATAAAAATTTGCCTATGGATAATCTATCTTTATATTTGATTTATTGTTTTTTTCTGACTACAAAATATATGTCAGAATTCTGTGGCTGTGCCCATGTTTCTATCATTTTTATTGCCACTTCATTTGCCAGTGATCCTTTTCTTTTGTATCTTCCTCTTTTAAGAGTATTTTGCCATAATTCCTGATTTTTTTTTTTTTATTGACCTTTATGTTTAATGTCTTTGACTTAAGTGTTAGGACTCCTGTGTTTCACGGGCTTCATTTGGCGCATGTGTCAGTAAGACCTGAGCCATGATTTTGGCTGCAGAATTGTAAGAAATTTTTGAAATTCCATGTAAGAGCTAAACAATGTTTAGCATTTGTTGCATCACATTTTTATGCAATATTATAGCAAAGTAAGTTTGTATTGAACAGGTATGTCTTCTATTTCCTGGATTTCATGAGGCTTTGGAGTGTTTATACCCACTGTGTGATGTGAATTAATTCTAAAGATATCACGCGTAATGTACAAGGTAATTGTGCTAATTAGACTTTTCATGAATGACAGATCTCATCCTTACGACATAAGATCTACAGATACTGTAGTGTTCTGTGAATTCTGAAGCATGCGTTCACATCCAAACTTTCGAGGTCTTTAGTGTGTTTTTTTGTCCTATCTGCTTTAAGATTTTATGTCTCAGATATTCAGTATTAACCATTGTTGACTTAGATTTTATTTTTAATTTTCTTCTTCCCAAAGCCACAATGGTTTCTAGTTTACACATAAACATGCTGCCTTCTATTTTGTTAAGATCAAACAGATTAATGTGCATGTCATATTTTTATCAATTTGCATAAGAACTTTTGCAGATTCTTTTTGTGAATTAATTTGTACATTTAATTGCCTTGTCTGGGAAGTAGTAGTGAAATTTCACAAACCATTTTGTAAAACTTTTACAAACAATGAAGGAATTTCTATGAAATTGTTTTATAGTGGCAAAATCAGTAAAATGGGACTTTGTTTCACTTTTAAATCCACTTTGTCTCAGTAGTAAATTCAGGTACTGCAGTCTGCCTGGCAAAAATTGCAGTCTGTCAACTGTTTCACTGGAATATATGACCTCTAAACTTTATTAAAATTGAGACGAACACTGCTCAAGTCAATCAGTAGTTGGTGGTAATATCTTAGGGTTATGCAGACTGATTCGCAGCCACTTCAGCTATGACTTAAACAGTATGTGTTACTTACATTATTGATACAAATAGTCTTTGGAAAAACTTGACTGTTTTTGAGAAAACTTGTTCAAACATGTCTTCTTGTCCTAGGTCTTTCATGTGTTTGATGAAGCCAGATAACATGTCAGTAGATTGTGTTGAAAAATGACAGAACAATTTCACCAAAATAGAAGTAACTTCCAAATTTTTACCTTTAACATGATATAAAATAAAGCAACTTTTATCTGATTCTTTTTTTTCCATTTGTGGAAAACACTGTAGACTGATAAAATAATAACATTGAAATTATGCAGGCCTAACATGTTCTTTTCTCATCCTTATCTTTCTTCTTGCAATGAAACTGATAATATCTGTGATTTAGGCTCTTTCTTTTTTTTTCTTCTACTGCTCTGCAACTTCAGAACCTCTTGCAGTTTTAGGAAGTTGCAGAATAACAATAAAAAAAAAGACTAAAAATACCCATTTCTCATTTTTTAATTTCATTTTGAATAGGGAAAAAGGAAGGGGTAAAAGAATGCCAAACTTCTTTTTTCTCCTGTCTGTGACATAATTTCAGTTCGAACTTTTGTTGTTTCTTTTTACCGTTTGAAAAGCTGAGACATTTATTGCTCTGGCAATATAAGAAAGAAAAATTAAAAACCATTTATGTAGAGAAATGTTCAAGCCATCTCAACAATGGGGTTCTTTGGAGGACAGGTATTGTGCAGTAGGTACAGTTATCCCATATCCCCCTTGAACACTCTCAGTGCTATGTGCAGTCTCTCTTGTATCATCTGTATGGCAGATAATTTATTTCCCATGTAATTCTTGTAAAAATATGCTCCCCTAGCAGTGAAGTCATAATCATCTTGTAGAGTAGTTCTTTGCTAGTCTAAAGTGTTGTAGTTGTTGTGAAGCTGATTTTAACCCCTTCTCTGAAAGCAAATTGAAATAACTTTCTTGCAACAGCTTTTCTTAATTATTTTTATAGATCATGTAAATAATACCTAAACTGATATCAATGAGTACCAAAGGGAAAACAATATGGAACGACTTCCCCAAAACCAAAGGTTATATAAGGAATGTCAGGTTTTCTAAACTTAAAATATGCGGGAGGGTGGGGATGTAGAAAATGATATATGGTGTGTGGAAGTTAGATGTTAAAATGTGTGTCTAACAGTAAACAGCAATTAGCTACTATTTCATGCAGTGCATATCCAGGTTTATAAAGTTTAAAGAGGACTACAGTACAAGCCCTGTCATCATTGTCCTTGCTGGGACCATGTTCTGACTTGTGGAGTAACCTTGTGACAACAGAGACTGGCTTACTTTAATAAAGATGTGCGGCTCCGTGTTCCCTCAGAGAGGCCAGCTCACCTGTCGGTTACAATAGCATCTGCTTCACTACACACCAGCTTTGAGTATACACCAGCAGCTTGGAAAAAGCACAGCTACTTGAGAAAATGCAGGTCACAAATGCCCCCAGAGATGCCAATACAATAGTACTTCTCTTGGCAGACACTTGTTTTGAATATAACCTTCCAACACCTCTGTGATCCTGGCCCTTGTGGAGTCCAGGAGCTCTGGGCATCCTGAAGGAACTGGAAGTCCTTTAACCTTACTTCATTGTGCGTACTGCTGTTATCATGCCTGATTTTCCCATGCTGATGGATGAAGATTTTTGGCACATACAGTAATCATAACTACTGTTGTAACATTCAGTCCTGTCCTCATTGCTCCTGAAGTAAGTGCCAGATTATCTGTGTGTCACTTTGCTGTTTCTGCCTTACGTTTGTCTCCCTTGATTCTTCTGGACTTTGAGAAAAAAATTCCTGTATTATCACTTTCTTCTTCCTTTGGACACTATGTTGTCCTGTCTGTGACTGATTAAAAGTAAAACATTTTCTATATGTGTTCTTTTTAGGTTGATAATGGTCTAATGGATGTTTTCCTGTTTTGGAATAGCATTAATGATTCACAGCAGAAAGAACAAACACACACTTCAGGCTTCCGGTGTTGTTAACAACTAAAATATCTTATTCAGAACAAAACCAAGGTTGTTCTGTATGAGATTAGCAGTCTAGCCTTTGGCCTTTCTCTGCTTCTCGTCTTTATCACTTGAGTGCCCTTGTTCATAGTTCCATGCTGTAAGGAGAACCATCTTTTCAGCTGGCTTCATCCCCCCAGTGAAAGCCAACAAATTTAAACAGCTCTTCAAAGTCAACATGAAGACTTAACCTTCTTGGAAAGATCCAGTCCAAGGGAGGCTCTACTGTAAATCGTGAACTATGTTTACTGTGGTGACCATCTTTAAATGAGTTGGTGGCAAACCAGACCCTATCAGTAGGACTAAACAGCTTGCACAGTGAGGCATGCTAATTCTTCTGTTATGCTTATGGGGCAGTGCTTTCTTTTATTGTACCAGATACAAACAAATTTGGAGCTTGTTCAATGCTGTCTAACATGTGCCCAGTTGTGCTGTGTGGACATGCTTTTCATCACCTTGGAAATGTGAACCTTTCTGAACCACGTCTCTTCTCCTTCTATATAAATATCTTTTCTGTTACTGCCTATGGCCTCTTCTGTTACATGCAGAATTTCCCTGATTCGCCTGTGAAGTAGAAAGGACCTGTGATTTTTCTTGAGGTGTGGTGCTCCAATTATAAAACCATAAACTAAATGAGAGCCTTAATTATAATGGAAAACAGATTAGAATATTGTCATTTGCCCTGCTGGGGAGTCAAGGGGAGATTAAAAAGCCAGTGGCCTAAATTTATGTTATTTGTATTTCTGTGAGTCAAACCTCAATCATGTAAAACAGCCAGTAGTCCTATATTAATAGGAGAGGCCAAGAGAACTGAATCTCAAAGGGCCGTTGCCCTTAGGACGTGGTACATTATGATAATGTGGTGAAGAATAATTACCAAATGTGAAATATATATTGTCAAACATAAGAGCAAGCTATTCCTTACTGAAAATGAGGATGTGAGAAAGCGAGTGAATGCCAGTCATCCAGGGCTAGGTTTCTAAAGGCACTTCCACTAAAACTGTCTCTTGAGGCACTGAATTCTCTTTCGGTTCTCACAGGTTGAGGTAGATCAGCGTAGTGGAATAAGCTTGTATTGTTTGTATTGAAGCCAGATCGTAAAGCTTACTGCAGAGAGTATAGATTCGTATTTATGTCAGAGATAATAATAGTGTTCCTGGTGATGACCATTGTTATGATAAAGCCTACTGAATGGCAGTGACGACAAAAGTGTAAGACTTTGCCAAATGATATTAAAACGTGATGCAAAAATGGAACGGGAACATTTATACACGTATGCACTATTTCTGACAAAATACACCAATGTTTCCCCTCTCTTCTTTCTAACTGTGGTAGGATTTTTTTCAATAGTTCTTTTTGTGGCCGTTACATGTGATGATGTCTGCATTAATATTATGTTTGTGACATGCAGGGTGGGACACAGAGCATGAGCAGTCCTCTGGCAGCTTTTCTCTTCATACTTGTGGGGTGCCAGCCAGCATTATAGCCTCCGTGTCCTCCTTTCCCCTGACATTTGTCTTCAGGAAAACCAGACTCTTGTCTGCTGAAAGATTGGTTCTTGGTTCTTCAGTCAAAATAGTAGCCTTCTCCATGGTGTGATATAACTGTATTAAAGCACAGAGCAACTTTGCAAACTTGTGACTTTGATCAAAGGGCATATACATAGGTGGAACTTTAAATATGTAGCCAGCTGGACTGAGTTCAATGACATTATTTTCATGCTTCAATTTATGAATGAATTAAGTTTTTTGCTGGATCAAGCCTTTATTATGGGTACAAATTCTGTGTGGGTACAAATTCTGAATGAATTCTGCCTATAAAAACTCAGGTAAGAGTACAGCTCAAAATAATGGCATGTCCAGCTAAGTTGGTGTGTGGAGGTCATGGATCAAAACCTACTTGTAATAATGAGGCAAAATTAACTTTTAATGAGTTTTCTGTCTTGGGAGAGAAGAGTGATTTGGCATTGTATATAACCAACCACAGACCAAAAGTGTTAGCAAATTTATCAGTGTATTTCACTTCTTCGTTTGCCAAATACCATACTTGTGAAATAACTTCCCCTTGAGATATTATCTGGTTTAGGCATTACATTGTTGTATCCTCACAACTCTCAAAGCTGCTAGATGCGTACCTCATGTTCTATATCTGTATCTACACGCTACTACTGCATTGTAGGGTGGAATTGTTGATCCGTTTTAAAGACAGAGAGTGTTCAGATTAGCTTGCTCAAGATCAAATAGGAAATTTCTGGCAGAGGCCACTGACCCTGTGCTTCAGAAAAGCAATCAAAGTACTGCTTTCTCTGCTTTTTTACCTGTCTGGCAAATAAATGTCATCAGTAAATCACTAGAAAGGGCTTCTTTCTGTTGTTAAACTAAATATCTTCTCACTGGTCCCTATGAAAAGTTAGCATTTTGTAAGAGTTTTTGCATGTCACTGAAGGAAATGTTTTAATATTTTGGGAACCTTACCACTTAAGAAAAATACACAAATACATATCAGTACTTCTAAAATCTAGTGATCACGAATCTTGGATTGCCCAAATGTGTGGATCACAGGCTAGACATGTGAAATAATGGAACAATCTAAGTAAATGGACACTTCTGAAAAATACTGTCTTTTTACAAGCAAGAGATAGAAATATTTAGTGTAAAGAAATATGGATAAGCCTTAAATTTTCACTTCATATTTTGTATACTATAGGCAAAACCAACAAACAAATGAGATTTTTAAAGACCGTGTGTATCAAGTGTACACATCTTTTGCCCCCACTCACTTTTCTGCTTTTCCTTTACAAATCATAACTACATGATTTGTAGCTAAAAGGTTAAACAGTAAACAATGAAACATTTTCCTCTTTTGAATTCTGTAATGGTTTAAAGATGAGGTAGGGGTAAATAATTGGCTGGATCCAGTCTTCGCCTGCTTCCAAGATATAGGTCCATTTCTAGAGTCATGCTATAGATACAGTCTGTCATTTTGTTTTTCGTGAGTTGAATGGGAAATAGAGCTTTTCTGTTCCAAAGTCTTCCAAATGTTACCATAGAGCTGAGAGAGGTAGATGTTGAATAAAACCATCAGGAATCATGTAATTCTGTCCACATACCTCTTTCTCTGCAAGGAAGAGTGATAAAGCAACAGCTGTAGTATATGCTTTGGTCTGAAACTATCTCTCTCTCAATTTGCCCTTAGGCCAATGTTAATTGCTGAAAAGCCAAATGGTATGAGCAGGTTTTCAGAGTACAGTACTGCTGAAAAATAAATTCAATAAGAAAACAAGATAAATACCCAGTGCTAAGAAATGATGATTCTCTAGATTTCCTCAGTCAAGCAATATTTATCAGGTGCATTGATTTAACTAGCGGCTATTGGCAGTTACAAATGGATGATGACAGGAAACAAAAAACCACCTTCATTTGCCATAAGGGGGCTTTTCATTTTAATGTAATGCCTCTTGGAATTACCAGTGTCCCGACTACATTTCAAAGATTAATGAACATCATCCTGTCAGGTTTAATATATCATGCTTCTCTAGTACACTTGGACAGGATACTGTTCTCATAGATTCCCAGAGTTTTCAACAACACTTATGAGATTTTTTTATGACCTAAGTTCTGAGAGGAACTAAATATTTAGGACTTTAAAAAAGAACTCTCATTCCAATCTGGATACACAGTAAATACTATAAAATTAATTTATGTCTGTGGAAAACAAAGGCGTCTTAGCAGTACGCTTTTGGATCATGCAGAAAGTTGCATATAGCTGGTCCTGTTATCCTGGAAGTACTACTCTATTGTGTAAGGAGAAGGAAGCGAAAAAATTATTCTCAGACATGAGGAATCGTTTGACAACATCATTAGGTCTCGTGGGTTTCTTACAAAAGTGGGATTGAACCAGGAAAATGTGTTCTTCATTTTTTGTAATCTGAGGAATACAGCACAGTAGATTCAAAAACTGATGTTAAAGTTGATATTAATAAACAAATTCAAGTTGGAAAGTAGTATTCCAAAGTTATAATGATTTAAGCTTAAAATTATTTTGTTTCAATGAATTTACTTGATTGTTCCATAAGCTCAGAGAGCACACGGCCACAATTTTCTGATATAAACCACGCTATTTATGCTGTTATTATGAAATAGCATCAAGCATGCATTCCTGTAAAAGAGTAGAATTTTCTTTTTCTTTAATAAATACCTTGAAAGATAGTCTAAATACCATTAACCATTACTTATTTTTTGACACATATGAACACACATTCCAAAATGATAAAAATGAAATCAACGATATTTGTTACACTTCACAAGCAAATATTTTTTTT
>VYZM01009494.1:144371-158023 GCA_013398915.1 Dromas ardeola | reverse complement strand
TTTTTTTTTTTAATTTCTTTGTGCAAGCATAGGGACAGCAAACCCATGGCCTTCTCCATCCCTGCTCCCAGAGGCCCTGCAGCCTTGTGCTCTCACAGATCAGCCAACAACTCAGGACATGAGAAACAAGTAAATCCCCAAACTCTGCATCCTGCCTTGTCCCAGCCCGCCCAGCCGCACAGGGACAGTGACACAATGTATGCATGACATGTACAGGGGGAGGACTAACACCGGAATTGGGCACAATACAGATCGCTGCGTTCAGGTCACAGATGGCACCAAGCCCATCAGTGAGCAGGTACTGGAAATCTGAGCAACCTCCAGGTACAGCAGTTTGGGAAGGATGACTTGGCTCAGCTGACTGGAAAATTCCCAGAATAAAGTCACCTCTCCCCGCAGCTGCAGAGCTATCATTACATAAAGAGCCAGCTGGGAGCAGCGCGAGCGCTGGCGACGAAGGCCGGGCAGGCAGCACACAAGTGACCAAACACAGCTGTAAACACGAAGCGACTATTTTTGTGACAAAAATAAGTGCCATTTTAGGCTAAGGGGTACTAATTCCATGAGAAGGATGTGACAGGGGGAGCAGTTACTGCTCCAGTGAGAAATGCCCCGGAAAAGAGGATGCTTTGCAAAGAAACCTCAGTGCAAGAGCTGCTGGTACCCCAGCAGCCATCTCAGGAGCCCCACTGCTGCCTTGCCGACGGGCACTGCCACCGACCACTGAGTGGCAGAGCTTGTTCCGACAGAAAGGGACATTCAAGGTCCCCCATCACCGCAGATGACGCAGCAGACGCTGTGAATCTGGGTCTGTGTCCAAAGTAGGCCAGGGCATGCTGCGACGTCTCTCTGGCAGATGTGGGGCAGGCCGGCATGCCGCCTACCTGTTCTCTGGCCGCCGGTAGTCCAACCTGCAGGTCCCGCTGGTGAGACTGAAGAGAGGGTGGAAGGAGCACTCCAGGCTGTACAGCGCCTGTTCTGCAGACAGCAAGGACAGCGTCAGGGCACGCCACCACCCCAGCACCCCTCGCAGTCCCACTGCTCACAAAACAGCAGTCGATTTAGCCCAGGAGAGACTGATAATTGAGAGCTCTGGCACCCATGAAATAAACTTGTTCACAGCCTAGCAAGGCGCAAAGCTACTTTAGAGTACATGGTCGCAGCAGATATGCAGGCAAGCGAGCCTTGTCCCCTTACGAGGGTATTAGATTATGCCCTGGTTGGGAAAAGTGACTCTCCTGGAGGAGGTCTGGGATTGAGGCTGGAACGGCTGGCTCTGCCACAACTACATTCACATAGGGAAGCCAAAGATCCTGTCCTCACCTCACCTCTATCCCCTCCTATCATGCTGCAGAGCACGTGCCCCGGTTACCAAACAGCACATCTCAGACTGCAGCGCGGCAGCGCGAGGGGCATCCACCCTCCAGGATGCCTTCTGCCCCCACGCAGCCTGCAGTGCCCAGAGGAGCACCGCCCGATGTGCTGACCTGCAACGTGCTGGTCAGAGGAAGGCAAAGCAGGCTGGCCTGGAGGGCTGGCGGGCTCCCTGCAGAGGGCACAGGCTTCCTGGAGCAGCCCTCACACTGCAGAACCCGGTAGCTACTAAATCAGACCCTCCTCCTGCAAGGGACATCCTACAGGTGAGACATCCCCCCCGCCCCGCCATGTCCAGACAATCTGTCCATTCATTTTGAAGGTGAATGCTGATGTGCTTTGCCTCAGACAAGCACGTCCGGCTCCATTTAAGAGCCTCCAGCAAAAGCTGCTGGTCTGCAGGATCACATTAAGGCCGAGTGCTCATGGCCCAGAGTCACAGACACAACCAAACCAACCCTTCGGGTTTGCTGCAACTCTGTTGAAACAAAACCAAAACTGAACCAAACCCCCTTGGTTACTAATTCACACCAGGACACGTGCTCCTCACTTCAGCTCTTACCTACGAGCTCACGGGCCATCTCCTGATCTTCCTGCATCCGGCACACGTCGCTGAGCAGTAGAAGTGAGTCCACATGGTACGGTTCCAGCGCCTGAAGCAGCGGCTACAGAAGAGCATGAGCTTGATTACACGATGGCACAAATCACGGGTTTCTCATGCACTCTGCCTACGAGGCAAGCTCTGTAAGCATGGCAGGGAGGCAAATGCCCTGACACCGTGCCTACCAGAAAGGGGCTGTTCTTGCCCCTGGCTCTGAAGGTGAAGAAATCCTGTCCCACATCATCAGAAAGCCAACGCTTGGACTGTAGTGGAAGGCTGGAGATGCACCTCACGTGAAAAGCTAAAACTATGGATTAAAAGAACCTAAGAACTGTCAGGCTGGGTCAGAGTAGGGGTCCATCTTGCCCTGCCTCCAAAAGCAGATGCCTGGGAAAGACGGCATGAAGCTGGGCACATGTGATGACTCCCAGCACACTTTAAGCTGACAACCTTTAGGGGTTCAGGGACCTCCAGTGTCAAAGATGCCATTGATATTAATGGTGTCTCCTCACGTGATTTTGTTCACTTACTGACCCAGGTACCTTCCCAGCACTCCAGCTCTGCGATACAGAAAGCCACCACTTAAGCACAAAATGTGACAAACTTGCTTTAATCCCAACCTGCCAGCCCCATCCACGTGTTGGAAGGGCCAGCAGGGATATCTCTCCCTACTCCATGCAGGATCTGGGCCCTCGACGGCAGCTTCCCTCAGGCACCTCCCTCCCAGTCAACCCAGGTTTTCCCGCGCAGAGGCTGTGTTAGCCCTTTGATCATCTTTGCTGTCCTCCTCTGAATCCCTCCCAGCTCCACCATATCCTTTTGAAGGTGAGGGCCCAGAACTGCATACAATACTCAAGATGCTGGCAGCAAGCATAATTACATTTTTGTTTTATTCTCTATCCCTTAACAATTCTGAGCATTAGATCAGACTTTTGCTTCCTCTGGGTACCAAGAGGACGTTTTGACACATCTATTACAATTCCAGGATCCAGCTCCTGAATGGTAATGGATTTAAAACACTTTTTTCCGGGCTTCAGAAGAGAAGTTTAACCACACCTCAGAAACCTCTGCATTCGCTAATTACATTATAAACAGGCTACTTTTTCCAAGTGCCTAAAATTCAGTTTCAATATGAAAATACTGAAGCTACTTCAGATCAAAGTTTAATTTTGGGATTTTTTTTCCCCCAAAACACTGAAAAAAAAATATGACTTCAAAAGCTCCAGAAGTCATACATCTGCAGGGTGGTGGTCAGCAAGCCCACCTACAGTACAGCCTTTATGTTCTAGGCTGTCCCAGCCCAGCGCCTTTGCCTCAGTGCCACTTGCCTGACATTTTAGCCCTTCCTTGCTTGCTCTCAAGTTCCTTTCTAGTCCTCCTTTTTTGGAAGGGATGGAGCACACAGGGCCATTGTGATGGGAAGAAATGCTCTTCGTGCACTTGCAGCTTCACCAGCAAAACTGTTTTAATCCACTGGCAAGAGCACAAAAACACTCAATGAGCAGGACTTCCAAAAAATCATGTTTTGCAGGCTGAAACCATAGTAGCAAGGCAGATCTGGGGGCCAGCTATGTGAAACTGTGGCCATCACAGATAAACTGGTTGGAGGTTTGAAGTACTTCTGGCATTGGCAAACCCCTGCCTGTTAGATTTTACCCTTAACAGAAAATTGAAAGACTAAAGCTGTAGGAACATCTTCAAACATAGCCAGGCCCACTTAACAGGGACAGAGCATAAAGACTAAGACGTACCAGGGAAAACCTGTCCTGCTCTGCACAGCTGTGAGACCATGTTTGAGCTGTCCTTAGGACACTGGCTCTCAGGTCGATCACTGCCGCATAGGAATTACTACGCACCATTTAATGCGAATCCCAGCCCAGTCAGCAGGCAGGACTGATGAGCTGGAGGGAGCAGCAGCCATGAGCAGAGTGTGGGAATGCAGAAGGAAGTAAACTTTATTTAGTACACAATGGCCTCTTTAAGAAACTTCTCCAGGGCATATATCCGAGCTCATGTGGCCAGGGTTTTCAGAGCAAAAATACCTCAATTATGGTTCAGCAGGGTGCAGAGCAATTTTACTGTTGCTTATCACTACAAAGTATAAATGTTACCATACAGTTTAATGAGCTTGGACACGCATGAAGAACTTTCAACACAAAGACTGTTTTGCTGAAATACTAAGGAAAGACACATTTTTCATCCATGCAAGAGTTTATAAATAGAACAGCTGTTAGTTTAGATTCCCATTTAAAGATAGGTTTATACAATATTTTTCCTTTCCCAGCTGAAGAGCTGAGACAAGGGAGCTTTATTCCTACCCTTTCAGCAAAATGGTCATTTCCTGCACGGTCCTCTTCCAGATGGCTACCTGGCATGCTCTCGGGCAGAGCCGAGGGTCCACCACCAGCCACTGGACCTCATTTGCACCAAGGTGGTCACTTATCTTATTCATAAGGTGAGAGCAGAACTCAGCAACTAACGCTGCCACACTCCACGCAGAGGAGGCACAGGGCTCTACTGCTCAAAATGAGACTGGCAAAAAATAAGCCCTGGAATGCATCAGCCCACTTCCCCTGCCAGGGAAAGGGGCTGCAGGAACGCAGGAGGTAACAGCATGGGCAACCCAATTTCACAACATACCACAACACTGTTGGGGTCCATGGTCTCTACATTTTCCAGGAACTTCAACTGCACTTCCTGGTACTTGCGATGGTGCTCAAACGTGAAGTACTGCACTCCCCCTTTGGTGTCCACCAGCTCCATGACAATACCTAGAAGGTGCACGGGAGACATGGGTCTCACTGCTGCTAGCTGGTGAGCACAGCGGCAAGAGCAGCTCTTCCGCTTTCTTATCACATAGAAAGCTCATTCATATCATTGGGTCCAAAACCAGATGTGTTTTCAGAAACTCCCAGAGAATTTCACTCCTTTCCCTCCTCCCATGAGTCAAAGTCCGAAACCCACCCGAGAAGCCCAGGCAGCTTGCTCTCCCCATGGATATTTCTCATTATCCAGCAAGAGTGCTGTTAAGAAGGGAAGTACTCATCACCTGCTACCTCAAATAAGGAGGGGAAAAAAGCTCAAATACTAAGATACGATACAACAGAGTTCTGCCTGTTGAGAAAGGAAGTATTTTCATCAGCTGACAAACAGTTCCCTTTCTGCATCAGCCAGCACGAAGCCTGGACCTGGCAGCTGATGAAAGCAGCTCCAGTTTCCATGTGTGGATGCTCTAGGAAAGCCAGGCTGGCGGCAGCAGCCATCCGTGCCAACACGTTCACGGGACCGAGGCACCCCAGTGGCTAGCGGCAGCGCAGTGCTTTGGGAGGTGGCACCGAAAGCCTCACCTGTTCTGGTGTAGCGTGGCCAGGTGCTCTGGGGAGTCGTCAGCCACGTGCCACGGACACACTGGCGCTGCCTTTGCCTGAGGAAATAAACATGACAGGTCACAGTTTCTCTGTACTAACAGAACGAGGAGGGCTGAAAGCAGCCAGAGAAACGATGATTCAGGGAAAAAGAGATCCAACTTCTTCCCCAGCTGCAGCTCTGCCACATGGAGCTTTTGCCCAGAGCTTTAACATGTTTTTACCTTCAAGACACAACATACCTTCGCTCAGACTCTGCCTTACTTGAACCATTCCTCTCTGGGCCAGCCAGTGCCTCCAGCATTTCCACTACAATAGCTTCTCTCCCCTGTTTTTATTCCTGCCAAGTTCTCAGCTGCCTCTTTGCTTCCAACAGCTTCCCAGGTCCAATTAAGAGAGCCCCATACCCCTCTGACTCATCTCTCTTCCGAGCACTGCCTTCAAATGTCAACTGATTTAGTTAAGCCATACTCACGAATGCAACCAATTTATTGGTCTGGGGCAGGAAGAATTCAGAAATCAGGCGATTCTAAGAAAGTCATGTCTCCTTAGTAAGGGACTGCTGCTTTTTCCTCAAGTGCTAAATATTCTTCCACAGACCCTCTCAGAGAAGGCTTCTGCTTCCACCATCGCTGCTCTGAGCTTATACCCTTCTTATGTGCACATTTTTCAACCTGTTTATGAAAGCAGGGATTTCCAGATAACACTAACCACAGCGCAATGGATAACTGTATAGACACCTCACACCCAAGAAGCAGTAGGCTCCCTGAAAGCAAGTGCATACGACCCCCTGAAAAGTATTCAGGGGGTGAATAGCAACAAGCAACAAATGCTGGAGAAAAAAAAAAAATCTAAGAGCCTATACTCTATGAATTTGAGTGAAAGGACTTTAAAAGGGTGTTTGACAGTAAGTGAGAGAGGAAATCAGCAGAAGAAAAAGCAAATGCTAGCAAAAGCCTGGAGAAGTCCTACACCCCCCATCATCACAAAAGAATACTCTCCTGTCCCAACAAGTGACTACTAAATAAGTAAGACACCCTGAACCCTGGATTCCCTGCCTAGGTGTGGCACTGGGGGCTCAGACTTGGAGCCAACTTGGAGCCAAGTTGGACACACCGACTTGGACTTTGAAAGGGTTTAACATTAAATTCTGGACTAACCTCTGATCACCAAGAACAGCGCGAGCCCCGAAGTATCTCTTCAACTCATTCTCTGGGTTCAAGTTTCTGAAGGTTGAAACAAGAAAGAAAAGCTGCCATCAGTTAAACATCGCCAAAAGTCTCACACTCAAGTCTTCTCCATCAGTGTCAAGTGTTCTGTACCTTGAACTGTCTCTGGCCAATCCCCTGAACTGTCACACACCCCACTGATCTCACACAACAAACTGAAAGGAGCCTAAAAATGGTCAGAACAGGAGGCATCAAAACACTTTTTCAATCAGATGCATGCTTCCTTTGTGCTCTGCTCCTAAACAGTGCTGAGCTGGGGAATACTTCTGCTGCCCTCTCCAGGGCAGCTGGGGCCTTAGTCTGGGATACTCCCGGGACAGCCTCCGTGTAGGGGCGCGCACTCAGGGTACGTGTGCCTGGAAAACACGAGATACTTACCTGCTGCCGAGTCTAGCATGGCAGCCTGCAGTTTGGGGGGCACACCCTAACCACTGCATGGAGGCTGGCAAGGATTAAAATAGATTTTTTTAAAATTAAGATCTCATATCAAAGCATGACAACACCTACAGTTTTCTTGACCTAACATTTAGCCCAGAGAAGGGAGGCATGTTTGAGAGGGGATTCTCTGCCATCCAGCAGGCAGGGCTTCAAGAGAGAGAGTGGAAGGCTGAGATACAGCACTGACAACCCTCACCCACTCGGAGATTATCCAGCTCTCAAAGGTTTCTGAATAATGTTTACTTGACCAGAGAAGTCACTGAAGCTTAAAACCACCCCTAGGTAAACAAACATTCTGCCTTTACTGAAACGTCCCTGAACAGGCTGCACTAGCACCAAGTGCCCACCAGCCTAGGCTGTTTTGATGTAGCGTGCCTGAAGGTTTCAAAACTGGGACTGGTAAGTTGTCCCAGCTACAAATTTCAAGGTTTTCTCCACAACAGAAAGAACTGCCAAGTGTCTGCACCAGCCCTGCGCTCTGAAACATGCTGGACACACCAAGCAGCCCATTCCCAGCAGGTTTCCCAGTGCGACTCAGGCCTAGATGTCACAGGTCTCTAATTTGAGGCCGATTCATTCTTCAGCTCTTGGACACTCTAGGTGTTTAAACCAGTTTGTTAATGGTGACATGCAGGAAAGGTTAGACAAGTATAACCAGATTTTCTGGTGAAGTTAGCTCCTGGCACCGCTCAGCCCTCCTCAGAGGATAGCATATGCTGCGCTAGGGCCTGCTGCTCACAGCGCCTGGTCTGAATGCAGCCGGTCACCTGGCCAGGCGGGTTTGATTGCAAAGCTTTATGCACCAGGGCTATCAGCAGCTCTGCAGAGGTTCTCCCACAGAGTCACAGACCGCTCTACGCTGGAAGGCACCTCTGGAAGCTAATCTGGTTCAGTCGCCCACTCAAACCAGGCTTGACAGCAGAAAACACCAGTCACTGCTCAAAACCAAACACAGCTCTAAAAGCAACGGTTAGAAACAGGGATGTGCACAACCATTACCACAACCCCTTTCAAGCAAGGTCCTGATTGCACCAGGAGGCTCCCAACTCCCGTCCTTGGGGGAAGAGATATCCCTGTTATGGCCAAAGCAAAAATCAGGAAGGAAGCAAGCACTACCTGTGCTCTATGTAGAGTAGAGGCCTGCTGTCAGCGATTATTCCGCTCTGGGTCTGCTGTAATAGCCCATTGGTATCCTCAATCTTCTCCAGCAGGCTGTCGATGTCTTCCAGGTCGTTATCTTCCTTAAGACAGGCACATGCAAAGACAAGGCAGTTATTACAGAATGAGTCACTGTGGCACACAGGTCACCCAACAGAGATCACACCCGGCTGCCTCTGGGTCCTGATCTCCTTGCGATACTGGTGCAGCCCCTACCACTCACCCTGCTGCTACCCCATCGCTCACCTTGGGTGCGCACGTACCGTCTCTTATTGAGGCCTCCTGCTCTTCACTTAGCACCATTTATTCCCTCAGCAATCCCACACAGAGCCTGCCTTCCCCGTCCAACTGCCCCCGTAAGGGCTGGCTGCTCTTCCCCGCTTGCTCAAGCTATCACAGGGCTGTTGCTCTTCACACCACCATGAGTTCGAGCACGCCAGCTGAATAAATCTAGCATGGGCAAGAGCTAGCAGGCTGTCTGGTCTCTGGTCTGCCCCTTGTTACCCGGCCTTCACTGTGCTTTGTCTGGTTTATTTATGCTACAATCCCCACAATATCATGAAATGTTGGCATGATGATCATAATAATAAATATTTAAATAATTAGCCTTTACCGTCTACTTTCCATGGAAACACTAAGTTACTGCTGTGACCCTTGTAAGAAGATATCAAACACTCGTGTGATTTTAACCCAGCTCTAACATATTGCACTCCCACTTTCCCCATCTTGTAACAACCCAAAGAACATATCCAGCAGTGCACATTCAACAGTTGTATAACACTTTTATTCTGATTTTCCTCTATTTTTCCCCACAAATAGCAAGTGACGCATTTCTTATGCAGCCGTTTCACATCCTCCTCATGATGTACGTGGGTGGAACACGGAATTCCATTCACAACACCCAAATAGCACTGTGAGCTTGCTTTTTCCAGCTAAATATAGCCACCCCGCGTGGAGTGGATACACGTAAAGTTTATAACGTGCTTTGCATTTAAGTGCTTGAACAGAGGTGGTATTATCTCTAGTTAGCAAACCAAACTGCCTGGTTCTGGGCATTAAGTCTCACTAGAGCCTACAGCTAGCAGATGTCGCCCTAGTGCTTGTTATTCTCAGACTAGGAGAGGAAACGGGCTATTTGATCAGGTTCCCTGCCTTAGTAACTTGCTCTGAGCTCGATCAGCTGAATTCACGGGGAGGAGATGTCCAGCTGGGCACTTACACCGGAGTCACAGCTCACCCATTCAGCATAGTCTGGCTCAGGACGTTTAGCACAGGATCTCCCTTGAGTGAGTAGTTAAGATTCTTAAACCTTAGCAAAAACTAGCTCACACTTGAACTTTATTTCTATTGAATTTAAAAGACCAATGACTGTAATCTGTTTAGTCTCCTATCTTAGCTCAAGCAGATAAAGTATATTCAAGCATACACATTTGTCTCTGAGTTTTATCCATAACAAACAAAGACATTGGATAAAGTTCTCTCAGTCTAAGCACACTTCCTTAGGGGTAGACACCCTAGAGAGAATCATTGTCCCCTTGCTCCTTTCACCATGGAGACGAGAGAGCAGGTCCAGCAGGAAGAGCACTTGGCAGTGCCTTTGCTGATAAGGTACGAGCAGACATTCCTGGCAGCGTTCAGCTATCAGATGTCAAACTACAGAGAAGGTGCGTGGCTGTGCACGGAGGAGAAAGGAACACGAATGACAACTGGCAGCTCTGTACGGCTCTGCAGAGCAGGGACAGCTACCTAAGTAGGGCAGGGAAAATATAATGAAAATGCAAAACTCCTCGCACAGTACCCCCTCCTGTGTGAAGCCTCAAAGCAGAGATGAAAGAAGATGCCGCTGTGAGGATTTCAGCTCTAAGCATCCACAGCAGAGCTGTGCCAGTCCCGGCTGCTTGAAGGACCACAGTCAAAAGCTGCTGTTGCCATTTCATAATTTTAAATGAGTACAGTGTACAAACAAGCATTTTTGCCTCAAAATCTTTTCTGCAGCTACCTCAGAGTAGCTATTTTGTCAACCCCAATGCAGAAATTAGCATAGCCACTAACTCTCTGAGCAAATGCAGACATACCAGAGTCTCCCCTGCTGAAGTTTTCTTGGTTTTCCTTTTCTTTTTTTTCTTTCGTGGCTTGTTACTTAACATAGGCTGCAAAGAGAAATGGAACAGCTGTCAGAGCATGCCCACGGACTGCAAGGATGAAAGCTCCACCAGGGAGAGAAGCATTTCCCACAGGGATCAGTATGGCAGGAGGGTCCATAAATGAAACCAATATTCATCCTTTCAAGTTTTTCAGCGAGTGGAAATTAAGACACATGGAGAAAATGGAGGAAAGCACCAAAGGTTTACAAATGAAAGGGTTAAATCTCAGCCCATTTTCGTATGTCTGATACTATAAAATCAGGCAATAAACTCCTTAGATACACCAGGTGTGGAAGAAACATTTCAGCCTTCCTTTAGTCTCTAGAACAAACTTTATTTCTGTCTTTCTAGTGAGCATAAAGTTTCATCAGTCACTGCAATTTCCACAGAAACCAACAGCTGCCCGAAAGCACCACACGATACAGTCTCCTCTCGCTGCCAATGTAGCTACTTCAGCTCACAATGCCATGTAGCATTCCCTAACCCGACAGGCACACTGCTATCCACGCTGGCTCTTCCCTGAAGCATACAGAGCTAAAAAACGCATTTCCAGAATCTACACAGGTAATACAGCGAGTAACAGCGTTACCAGAACAACCCCACAGCTCCCGAGCTGATTTCAGAACTAGGGGAATATGCAGCCCCAATTTGTCTCTATGAAAAGGTGGGGAGATTCCTGCCGAGGGCTCCCACATTTCTATCCAGGAAGCTGTGAGAGAAGCAGCAGGTGCACCCTGCAGTGTTTACATGGCAAATTCACTGGGTCAGGGCCCACTGGAGCCACCGCTCACGCGGGGACTGACCAAGCAGAGCTCACACCACACATCCAGCGCATTCCCAGGCCCCTGGGCTGGCTGAGGCTACCAGCACAGCCGGAACGTACACAGACAGCAGTCTTTGCTCCTCTGGCCACACCGCCTGGCAGCTAAAACTCACAGGCACACCCCAAATGCTGAGACCTAATGGGTGAGGCCAGGGGGCCACTCCTCCTTCACAGCCCCCCATCCTCATCTCCAGTAAGACACGGGCTAGACTTGCAATGTCAAACTGTTAATTAAAGTGCCCCTTTCCTTACATGCTTCTGCAAGGAGACACTTCTGAGCTGATAAAGACCACAGGAGGGAATCTTACTACAAAACAACAACAAAATGCTCCATAAAAGAATAAGTTCAATGTTTAGTTCACATTGCTTGGAATCTTTACATCATCCACTCCAAAACAAACGCTTCACTGATGTCCTGGTTTCAGCTGGGATAGAGTTAATTTTCTTCCTAGTAGCCGCTGTGTTTTGGATTTAGAATGAGAATGTTGATAACGCATGTTGTTTTAGTTGTTGCTTAAGGAATGCTTATATTAAGTCAAGGACCTTTTCAGCTTCCCATAGAAGCTCAGAGGGAGCACAGACAAGATAAGCTAGCCAAAGGAATATTCCATACCATGGGTGTCATGCTCAGTATATAAATGGGGGTTGTCCAGGGAGCAGGAATCTGAGATCACTGCTCGGGAGGGGCTGGGCAATTGATCACCAGGTGGTGAGCAATTGTACTGCATCACTCGTTTTGTATATTCTTTTACCATTATTATTATTTTACCTTCTGTTACTGTTCTATTAAACTGTCTTCATCTCAGTCAACGAGTTTGGTTTTTTTTCTCCCTCTTCTCCTTATCCACTGGGGGCAGGGAGGAGTGAGTGAACGGCTGCAGGGTCCTAGCTGTCAGCTGGGGTTAAACCCCAACTGAGCATTTACACAACAGCCCAACTCCACGTACGGTGCAGACCTCAATTAATTGTGCAGCGAAGGGAGTAGAGAAGCAATCTCCATTTCAGAATCCCAGGGTGCTTTCCTTCCCGCACGCTTTGCCTGACCTCAGTGCTCATGAGAACACAGTACAAGGTCTTCCTCAGGAACCTCCCCTCTGTGGACATAAAATCTCCCCAGATCTGAGGCATAAACCCAATCCTCAGCACCAAACTGCTCGTTCTCTTCCAGATCTGGAGCGCCAGGCACCTGGGTTTAAGCTCCCTGCATGCGTCCCTCCCCTAAGGCTCACGTCATCAGCCTCTGAAAAAACACAGGTGCAAGGAAAAAGAAACACACTTGTCTGGCACCCACAAAGCTCCTCTGTGCATACAGAGACAGGGAAATAAGAAATCTTCTCTCTGCACCTTGCACAGTGACCACCATCACCACCAGATACCTGTGGTTTAGTTACCGTTTGGTTCGGCTGCTCTGCTTCCTCCCCAACTCTTTGCCCATCGCCTTTAGTCTCTTCAGTTGCAGCCCCTTTGTTTTTCTCTTCTGCTGTATCCCGCTCGCTGAGCCTGGCATCCCCTCGTTCCTCTCTGGATGGCAGCTCATCCTCCGACTCCTCAGCGGTGATCTGTGCAAACAGATGGACAAGCTGCAAAAACAGTCGGCATGGGGCTGCGCTCTGCCCTCTCCTGCACCCAGGGGACAGAATTCCCCAGGGATCTGATCTGTTCCGCTGCCACCTGCAAACGGAAGAAAAAAGCGTCGCAGAAGCAACACAGGGCTCAACTGCCTGACTGGCTTCTCCAGCAGACAGACAGGGATGACCCCGCACTTAAAGTGTGTCACTCAGCAGGTACTTGTAACAGCCCAGCACCCACCAAACCACTGGAGGGTCATGACGATGCATCCACTGCACAGCATGGCCGGCAGAAAAAGCATGGCCCTATCTGGACTTTGCTCTTCCTTGAAAAGAGCCTCCAAAGCCAGCTTTGCCTAACACTCACACAGCCAAGCCTTGGGGGAGGACAGGGAACCACCGGGGCTGGCCAAGGTGCCCAGACAGGAAGGATCAGGGTCTGCCACCCCAAGGACCCATCTGTGCCATCAGGGCCTGCTGAACCCCGATCTCCTGCACTGGGATCTTGCAGGGCTGGGAAGGTGGCAGGAACACTCCTAAAACCAGTTTCACCCACTGTCTGACCGTCCCGACACTCAAGCCCAACATCCAGACCCAGACCACCCAGTTCCTCCCAGGCCTCCCTCCAATTCTCTCCCAGTTTAGCCCCAGTTGCTGCCCCCTCAAGCCCTCCCTATAGCCTCTCATCCCATCTCCCTCCATTTCCTACCCCACAATTCACAACCCCTCAGCTGAGTCTCCCCAAGGCCCTCCAGGTCACCCACCACCCCAAAATCCTCAGTCCCACCCCAGTAACTCCCAAATAACTCCCTCCCACAAACTGTCACCTCAGTCACCCCCACCCAACCACTGCTCCCTGGGTCATCCCTCTCGGTCACTGCCACCCAGCTCCCCTGTTCCCTCCAGTCACCCCCCAATCCCCCCTTAGTCACTGCCCTCCGAATCACCCCAT
>VYZM01009494.1:84787-129341 GCA_013398915.1 Dromas ardeola | reverse complement strand
AGGCTAATGGCCTTCCTGTGGCCCAGCCGTGTCACCTGTCCCCGGGGTGGGGGTGTCAGGGCAGGCAGGGTTGTTTTGGGGCAAGGGCCTTCGGAGGTTGATGGCTGACAGTGCCTGGCAGGGCTTTGGCTGCGCTGGGCTGCTTATGCTGAAGGCTGCGGGGCTTTGTCTGCGAGCTGCCCATAGCAAACCGTACAGAAACATCCTGCGCTGCTCCTGCCACGCTGCTGGCTAACGAGGGTCTGACTGGGGCCACCTTTGCCGTGTCAGTGGCACGTGCTGCAGCAGCAGGGAGAGGGAGATGTCCTTGGGGGGCTGTTGGAGCAAGCTCCGGTTATAAGAGAAATCTAAACTTCTCAGCAGGGAGACCCAGGAAACGAAAAAGTGCCTTTGGGAGCGGAGCAGAGCTCCGGGAAGCGGCTCTGCGCCTTCTGGATCACCATCAGAACCTGAATGACCTCCTTCTGGAGGTAGGAGTGGGCGGTTCAGGGTGTAGTGGTCAGGCTGGTTGTCGCGGGAGATCCCAGCTGGAGGTTGGATCCAACAGGGCCCTTCCTAGGGCAGCTGTAGAATGAATGTCTCAGGAACGCAGTTTTCATGATAAATGAGAAGAAAAAAAAGCACTGTAGGAGTAAGCTGAAGTTGAGAGGCCTGTGTTGCAGAAATGAGATTTCCCCCCCCCCCCCTTTATTCCTCTATGTTTTATTGTTACAGACTAAAAATGGTTAAGCAGGTGTTTGGATTTGGGACAAAAGGAAATCCAGCACCTTTTTCTTGGGGTCAGAACTGGCTTCTTGTTTATATAGAAAAAAAAAAATGTCAGGAGAAACTATTGGGTTTTCTCTGAATTACCAGTCATTTCTGTCTAATGTGACTGTCTTTATGAAAACCTGTGTCATTTACGTATATAGACACTTGAGCCATCATTCTGACCTGGTCATGTGCTACCCTCTCCTCATGTACTGGAGAGAGCTTTTGATTTTGATAACTTGAATAGACAATTCAAATACTTCCCACAGTTCAGCCACAAAGATGTTTCTTTCTGTACAGAATATTTGTCTTCATAAAAAGGAATTTAACCAGAAAAGGATCCAACATTTTGACATGTTTCATCAAATATTTATGTCAGTGTGGCTTCACAGAAGGGACTTGAAAGACAGAAATTCTGTTCCTAGTGCCGCTGCTGATCTGTTGGGTGACTAGGGACAAGTAACTTTGACCTGTATCTTCTTTGCTCTGCATAAATTGAAGATAACTGTACTTAGGTCTTTTGTAAAGTGCCCTGAAATCTCTGGTTTACCACAACCATGTATGAGCTTGTTGTTAATTTCACTTCAGTTGCTCCAGCCCCCAAGAATGCCAGGGCTGCTCTGTATGCTCTGGAGGGAATAGGTTTGTAAATGTGTGTAAAAGACATGTAAGACTGTTACATTTTTATATGGCTTCCAGGTGGAAGATTCAGTCAAGCCCGGTGGACAGGATGGTGTAGAGCACCAGGAAGTATCGTCAGAATCATTTATAGGTGAGTGAAAGAGTATCTGTTGGAGACAGACGTGGGAAAGAACTTTTCATTATGTATTGAATTTCTGCCTATTAAATGCAATCCCAGTTTTACTTTCTTTTCATTGTTCTGGTCTCCCATTTGGCTACTCATTTCTTACTTGTCCGGTGATGACACTGCTGGCAAGATCTAATCGTTAAATATATTATTTGACAGTGTTACTGTGAGCCCCACAAGACTAAAATACAAAAATTTGCTTAGCAGGGATATTCCACTTCTGCCCCTGGCTGTTCTGCCTCTGTGTTATGTACAGTAAAGGAATGATACGTGGAAATAAAAATGATTTGCGACAAATGACATCTGTGCTGGAAGGAGTTTGACACTTGGGACTTGTGTCTTCATAGCCACATTTTCAAACCTTTTTTTCTCCCATGTTGACAGCTTTCTGCTTTGGTTTTTGTTTAGTCTCTGTTCTGCAGGAGCAGGCCTCGAGACTGGGTGTACCTGCAGCAGTCTTGTCAGCCAAAAATGCTGTTACCAACATCGAGCGGATCTGCCAGACTTCTGCAAGCCCCTCTCAAGTACCGCTGCTGAACGTGGACCAGAGAGTAAGGGAAAAGATTTACATTTAGTTTATCACGAAAACTAATGTTAGCTTTGACTTTAAACCCAGTTTACCTGTTCTGATAAAGTCACCCAAACACATAGGACCTGAGTGGCCGATTATTCATTTATGTGTCCGATATACTCACAGAAGTATGGTGTTCTTCTATACAGAAAAGTGGCTGGTTTTGACAGCTTGGAAATGAAGTTTTTTGTCTGTCACTAAACTGCAGCGTTACGCTGGTCTCTCTAAGCAGATCCTGTGTTACCACCTCTGGTGTACCTCAGCCTTCCCTGGCGCGGTTTGGTCTCTCTTTTCTTTAAGATAAGTTATCTTATAAGCGGTTCCATCTTTATCAATTGTCTCAGTTTGCGGTGTAGCCAGGCGTAGTGATGGCCATCCGAACAAAAGCTGTGCTGTGGCTGCTGGTTCAAGTCACCTCTCAGCTGTCAGGTGTCACTGCTGTCAGCCTGTCACTCTTTAGTTAAACCTTAGGATGAAAGGTTTTGGCCTTTCCCATGAATTCTCTCCACCATTAAGCCTTAAAAAAAAAAACAGTAAACAGGGAAAAGAAACAAATTGTTTTTCTGAGAATGTATTATTTACAAAGGAAATTATTTCTGCTTCATTTTTGCGGTGATTCCAGAAGCGGTTGTCTTGCTTGCTTCAAACGGTCAAGGATTTGCTGACGAACAATGTGTTCTGTCGCTCACTCTTCTGTCAAGAAATGTGGAAAATGAAGGTAAGAACTCACGGAGAAATGTTGCCATGTTACAGACCATTTAGACTTCATCTGTGGGATCTAGCAGTATGTTTTCAACCCTCCTCTCCAGTGAAGGCCAGGGATAACTGTCAAGTGGACTAGTGAAGTGCTGTGATTTACATCCAGTTCCCCTCGGTGGTTTTTTTGGTGATCTAGAGCCATCTTGCCACTGCTTATCCCTGCTCATTGTCAGCTGCAGTCGTGAACTCGTCCTGAGAATGACTGGTCTTTCTGACCTGTCAAAAGCATGAACTGCATTATAAATGGTGAGGTTTTTTGTTTATTTTAAAGCAAGTTCACTGGGAGCTTCCTTGCCTCTGTAGTGGGATTTGCTTTTTTTGTAGAGGACTTAATAGAGGTTTGGAAGTAGGTGCATTATTAAGATTGTGTGGCTGTTTCTGCTGAGAAACTGCCGCAAAGGAGGGTTAACAGCATGTTGGTGATCAAGTGTTGGTTTTTGGGGAGCTAGGCAAGCAGCACTCTTGCCTCTCTGAAGGAGATGTCTAACTTTTTCCATTTGTACTGAGTACGACTGGTTCTCACTAGGAGCCAGCTAGGAAGAGCATGGCAATACAGTGCCTGGAGTTACAGCATGGTAATGGGATTAAACTCATCTGAGGTGACACTGCAGTTAATAGAAGCTTTGGGGGTATGGTTTTCTTTCCTATTTAGCTTCAGTGCCTCAATGAACTATGCTAGTAACGCTCTCCATCAGTGGGTGCGTAGATTTGCTGTCTGGGCTAAGCAATCCAGACCGATCCAGGCAGTGCTGAAGCTCCCAGCTGACTGTGGGGTATCACAGTCCCAGAAGTCCTTCATGTGCTTTGCCAGCAATATTCAGTGCGTCTTTGGCATTCTGGTTCTCCGCTTTATTTATCTGGGAATGGTGACAAGCCTAAGTGAGTTCACGCAGAAAATGGCTTGAGAGAAATAACGATAGCAGATAAGAGGTTGCACTGCTTCACAAACGTGTTGTCTTGATTCCATTTGGGTGGTTTGTTTTCTTAAGATAAGTGATGCTCTGAGGGGAGTTAAGGACTCTCTGTGAGCAGGACAATTCTGGTGGCTCGCTGCTCTGGTGGGAAAGAAGGAAGAGGCAAATCTGTCAGGATAAAGAGGTATGCACTAGTCTCAAATATCTGACCCTGGGCTGAAAATAGAATCCTGTGTGTTTTGTAGGCAGATTAAGATCTCCTTGTTCTCAGGTAGACATGGAGATCAAGTGCCGCAGTGTAACTGAGATTGTTACAGTAAAGAATTAGGTTGTCGAAGACAAAGTATGTGGGCGAATCTAGGGTCATGCTACCAGGCAGCTGCTGGTCGCCGCAGCAACCTCGTGGGGTTCTTCTCCTGAGTGGCTTGTGTAGCTAAGCCTCCCAAATACCTCTTCCTTCACAAGGTGTAAAGATTTTTTTTCTGGCTTGGAGTGTTTCTGTATGGAGGCTGGAATGAGCAGAAATTGCTGCTGCACGTTTTTTCCCTGCCAGGTGCACCCTGGAGTCCTGTTTTACTGGCACAGGGCTCTCTCCAGGACACCTTGTTCCAGGTGGGAGCTGGAAGAGATGTTGCAGGGAGGCACGAAGGGTGGCTGTTTCATCCTTACAGAAGCAAGGCCTAGTGCTGCTTTTGCCGGCAGCGAGCCTGGCGTTTAGGTTCAGGACTGCCCAAGCGGTGTTGGTTTTTCCTCTGCGTCCATCGGCCTTTCTGCCCGTACAGTTGCAGTGTTTCTTTCTGTAGCTCCTGTTGGGAAGTGGATTTGAGAGCAGCAGACTCATTTCACAGAGACTAATAAACAGTTAGTAGGCTAATGAATAATTTTCTAATCTGTTTCTGGATCTGAATTAACACGACTTGAAACTTAGTGGTATTACCTGTTTTCTGGGATATCCCCTGCTCCTTTGAATATGCAGCATAAGCATTATTTCAGGGGGACAAAGATGGATATACTTATTACTCGATCATGAAAATTTAAAATGATGATATATCTACAACCCTAAACCATTCAAAATTTGTAGGAAAGAAAAATCAAATATAATCTTTCCTCATCTGGTATTTCCTGTGTTGTCATTTTTAAATTTTAGTAAGTTCTGGATAGTTAGAAGAAACATAATTTAGTTTTATTTTGTTATATATAGTTTACATTAGCAAATGTTAATTTTAACAGCAAAATACAGACTGTGGCCTAATTGTGCCATCTTGTTAGGACCCTCCAGTGCTGGAAGCGGTGTGGCACCTGCACAGAGGCGACATCGTTGGACTGGGAGAGCTGCTGGAGAGGTGAGCAGAGGTTTATAGGTTTGCAGATGTATTTAATCTCTTAAAGCCTATTGAAATGTAATTGGGGATTAGTCATGAGTATTCTGGACTACGAATATAGTCAGATGCTGGCAAATGATCAGATCAGCAGGATTTAAGAAGTTACCCTGGGTTTGAGAGGTTACTCTGGGTTAATTAGCACGGTTTAAGGTGTGGTGGCTGGTTGTCTGATGGCTGCTGCATCAGTTGCAATGTGAAGAGAAATCGTTGGGTGAGATCCACCACTGCGGACCGTCCTAGGTGATGTTTTATCTCCTGCTTTGTTTCAGTGGTGCAGATGGCCGTGTGTGGGCGGTTACCGCACTGTGTGGGAACGGGCTCGATAACCCAGCTCCTCCTTCAGTTCATCTGGCTGTGCCTCCAGATCTGCTTTAGAAACTCTCATTTAGCCTGTAAAAATTAGTGCTCATCTTGATGAGGAGTCTTGTTTTGCAAGAGCTGTGTGTTTCTGTCTTCGTAGAACCTTACGTTTCAGCAAAGTTTGGCAGAAGAATCTCCAGAGAATAGTTATTTATTGATTTATTTATTATTTCTTTCCCACCAATACAGAGCTGACAACTAAAACCAGTTATCCTTTGTGAGGGTCAGGTTGTTTTCTTACGGTGTTGAGGGAATATTACAGTAAACTTTTAGGCTTTAGATATTGGTTTACTTTTCTCCTAACAGGATAGGAAAAAAGCCTTCAGTACCCAATGTACTTCAAATGTAAGGAAAGCAAAGGGGTAGATTAAGATCTTATTTTTTTTTAGGCATTTCTATCCAAGTATCTTAAAAATTGGAATTCTAGCAGAACTTTTACAATGGAAGTACTTTAATGTCAGAGATGAGGAAATACTTGAACACACAATTTCATATGTATTTTTTTCCTTTGGATGTGTTTGTTGTGGAATCTTTTTATAAAGCAAATAAAGCTCTTGCTGGTCCAACATTAAAGAAATGAAATGCCACATATGGGGCAGAGCGCTGCACAGATGGATCTTCCTTGAGTCCAAGCGGATGGTGGAGCAAAACCCCCAAGTATTACAACAGTAGGAAGGATTAAATTGCATGTGCTTTTGTTTGTTCTCAGCAACCCGTCGGCCCCGGCGGTGGTGGAGTGGCTGTGCAGCAGCCTTTGTGGCCTCTGTCAGCAGGCGGAATCCTCCTCTGGGGATGTGGAGCTCGCTGGGTGCATTCTCTCAGGCAAGACACTCAACTTGGCGCTGGTGGAGCGGGGCCCAGCTGCTGGTCCATTATAGTATCACAAGAAAGTGTAATTGCAAGGTGTATGGGGCCGGGGATGATATATCGAGAGTGTGACACGCCTGCAAAGTGTCTGAGATATTTTGGACCAGAAATATTTAACAGTTCCATCTTCCCCCCTGTCATTTTCTGTTACTTATTTTGTGGCTTTGTTTAGAAAAAAAAAAATCACTACACAATTTGATTGAAGAGCTGTAATCAGACCTTTGGACTAGTGCTGTTGGTCAGGTACAACCATATGAGTTCTGCAGTGGTAACAGAGACCTGTAAATTCTTTAGTCTTTGTAATTCTTTACGGTTTTTGTGCTTCTTGCCATCCTTTGTTCTGGGTTCTTTTGCCTGGGAGTAGTTTTACTCCAAGAAAATAAATGATTCCTGCAGACTGCTGTGTAGTGAATGAGGCTTTTCAGACACTAGTCCTATTGGGAGACCGAGATGGGGAGGAGAAAGAGCCAGTGACCTTTATTGAAAGGGGATGCTGAAACACCAATTCCTTCTTGATTTGCAGACTTTGCGATCGTGTTTCTTCAGAATGGCTTTCAGCAAACTTCAGAGCTGGGAAGGAAGTTGGAATTTAAGAAGGTCCCCTATGTAAGGACAAAACGAACCTTTTTACAAATGGCTGTTTAAAAAAAATAGTTCCATTATATACCTCTGTGCCTTGCTGAGTATAAATAAATGTGAGCTTAGAGCAACAAAGAAAGAGTGGTGGTCCAGGTGCTGGAGGGGGTGAGGAGGAAATGGTGAAACAGGAACAAAGACACTTTTTTTTTTTTTTTTAAAAATAGAGAATTTCTCCAAGATGAGGTGTCAAGGACTTTTTAAGGTTCCTTGGTTTCACCTTGATTGCTCTTTTTTTCCATTTGAATGGGAGGCATGGAATGCTGGTAAGCATGGGAAATGCTCACCCTTCTGCCTATTGTATCTGTTGTACCATAAAGCCTGAGATAAAAGTTAAGATTTAAATTAAGAGGGACAAAACACTTTCTTTGAGTCAATTTACTTATTCTGCATATAACTGTAGCTCTTTTAAACTCTAAATGGTCTTAATTTGTCAATTTTGAACAGATCTGTCATGCTGTTTTACAAAGGATGTTGACATGTAAGTGTTTTTGGGATTTGTAGCTTTGTGCAGTTACTGCTGTATGTTTCTTGTTAAATCTCTAAGCAGAAACCCTTTGCCTGGGATGCTTTTCCTCTGTTGTGCATAATACTTATGTCACTGATGTTATGTGTCTCTGCTTTCCTCTTCTCTTGTAAAGTGTGTGTTTTCTAACACTGCAGATAATTTCTTGGCTTTTATGCTAGTTCGTTCTGATGCTCCCAGCTGCAACATCAGGTTGATATCTGAGCTGATTTTTAACAAGGTTGATTGGAAGCAGTCCAATCTCTTGTAGGTTAAGCTAGGACAATTTTTTCTGCTAAGTAAATTAAGCTTTGAATTTACAACGTTATATGCAAGTAAGCTATTTTGCTGATTCGTGGTTTGGATTTGCAGACTAATGTTTTGTGAAACTTTTTTTTTTTTATGCTGAGCAAAGACATCTAATGTAGGTGTGCAGTCTTTAAACGGCCAGTCTTCAAGAATTGTCCCATGGACAATGTGCCTATTTTGGCCTGATGCTGCTGCTGGGAGCTCAAGCCTCGTACTGCCCGATCTGCATTGCAAATCCCCATGCAGAAAGACTAAACACACAGGAGGGTTATATTTGTCTTGTGTCACAGATGATCTTCACGGTAAGTTGGCTGTATCCGCTGTATGGCAGAGGAAGCGTTCGCTTACACCTCCTCACGTGCCCCGCACCAGCGTATCAGTATAATCTGACTGTGCCGCTGCCATTACTTTCCTGTCTCCTCAGTGACAGCACTTTGCCGCTTTTCTTGCTGGCATGTTTCAGCAACATGCTCAGTGCTGCTGCAGAGGTTAGTGCTTTTTCTCTGCTGTAAGATGACTGAAAATCAGGATACAACACCAGGGCTGCTCCCTCCCTTCTGCCTCTCTCCCGGTGGGCACTGCCAGCCTCATCCCTTACCCCGTGTCTCGCAGGGAGCCTTGTCTGTAGGCAGAGATGCCTTACAGACCTTGCGGAGTGGTTCTAAAAAGGGAAAGCTGCAAGAGAAGTGCTTTAATATGTATATTGAGTCCCATCTTGGGTGGCTCTTCAACAGTGTTGGTACTTGAAAAATAACCCTTATAAACACAGGACTCGGGGGATTTTGGAGGAAGAGAAGCAGGCTGCTGGCAGTCAGGCGGGAGTCTGTGCTAACCTGCTCTTCATTTGACCTTTGCATTTGCGCAGCCTGCGCTGCTGCAGATAGACTTGCAGTCTGTCTGAAAATGTATTAAACGTGTTTTATAGTGAGATATTTTTGTTCGTGTGTACTTTTGGGTCACCTTTGAGGGGTTTCACTTAACTAATCCGCTGTTTTGAAGAACATTAGGATTCTTTATGTAAAATAATTCACAGTTAATGAAGACCTTCACAGAAGGACGGGCTGAATAGCATGGGAGCACTGTGCTTATAGTAATGATCTTGGTATATTGAACTCCTGGCCTGAGGATAAGTAGAGTTTATCTCCTTTTCTCTCTTCTCCCCTACTTAACCTTAAAAGTATTCCTCAGCAGGGGTGGAGAGTATTACATATTAACTCTGGGGATTGCTTTACAAAAAGCATGTGAGGGAGTGAGGGATGTCTGTTTTGCTGCCCCAGCTCAGTAAATTTCCTTTTCAGGGTGCTTCACTGAATGATCCTAATAAAGAAAACAAACTCTTTTACCTGTTAAAAGAGGAGGCTTTTAAAGGTAGGATGGGACAAGAAACAGAAAAACTGCTGCTGCAGCAGGCTGTAAAGCAAAGGGTTTCTCAGTATGTGGGCTTCAGGTGGTGTCGGCTGATGGTCCCGGCAATGTGCCGTGCAAGCTGCCAACCTGTTTGACCTCTGCCAGTCATTTTGGGGCAGATCTATATTTTGAAGGAATTTCTGCTTAGCAAATGTAACATGAAGTCCCACTGCTGTTACAAATGTGCGGCACTCCCGGCAGCGTGCTCTTTTTTTGGTGAGGGCGGTTAAGACCATGGTTTCCAGGGGTTGTTAATTCATAGCTCGCTTGTGCAAATCCCTGACTACAGACAGACTTCTCTTGGGTAGCTTTGGCAGTGTGCAGACTCGCAGATGCACGGCACAGTTAGGATTGGGTTTGGAAATGGAATACTAATTTATGTGCATTTTTAGGTGGCTTAATTATTAGCACATTCTTGGGAACACTTTTAAATTGGTTCAAGGTTAGTGCTAATAGTTTTTGAGTCTGTGTCACTTCTGAAAAAAATTTTGTAGGAATTTTATGCTGCTGAATAGCTTCTGCACGTTTCCCTAATGGGTTCACTTTCTTAAAGGAGCACAGATTGCTTGTTCCAGTTAGTTCCTGTGTTGTTTAGTGTCCTTCCATTTCTGTTTCTCTTAATTGTGTTTTTTGTGTCTTTGCTCTGGGGTACAGGGGTGCTTGATGCTGTTGGTAAAGAGAAGCAGGAAGATGTTTCCACGTTGCAAGCTATGAGGTTCTGGTAAGAAAAGCTGTTCCCCTGAGTAATCTCAGGAGGAGTTTTTTATCCACTGTTACACCTGTTACTGAAACAGGATGAATGTTCCCCACCCCATGCTACTTATGTTTAATATTGTCCTCGCTAATAAAATATGTGCAAGTGAAAATGAATGTAAAAAAATAAACATCAGGTAGGAAAGCATGTTCTGGCAGGGCTGGAACCAATCTTCGAGCATCCTCTTGGCATGTGGTGAGTTTCCCTTGTCAAGTTTTCTCTCTCTGCTTCTGTACAGAAACACCTGGAAAGCGCCATCATCTTGTCCTCTAATTGCTGCTTCCAAACCCGTTTTGTCTAATAACTTCGTACATATCAAGCCAGTCCTGGCCTGCGCTATTTGACTCAAGTTTGTAAATCTGATAGCTATATAATATTGAGTAACCAACAGATTTTTAAAAATGCATACAAAAAAAGTATTTATCTTTGGCAATTTGATAAGAGAGATGCAGAAGAAAAATGAGTCTATCACCCTAATCAGTACCTGGTTGATCATACTTCCTGTGTATTGTTTTTGAATATTTCCTTGTCATTTATAGGCTGAATGTGTTCAATGCGTCAGTTTATAAAAGTGCGGTTCATCCGGATTCCTTGCAGCAGTTTTTCAGACACACCCTGACTGAGGTTCTTACCTACAACCCATTGTTGAAAGGTAGGAATAGGCGGGAAGGAGTGACTGTCCTCCAGGGTGTGGTATTGTGGTGTGTCTGGAGCTCCATCCCCCTCAGGCCTCACTGAATGGAGTCCACCTGGAGGACCCAGAGCCAGAGAAGCTGCCTGACTCCCCAGCTCTTTCCCACGGGCTGTAAAAGCAGGGTGCCAGATGAGATGAAAAAAGGGCTTCATCTGGGCTTTAGAGGGCTGTAGTTCAGGAGAAAACGTGGAAAATCAATGCCTTCAAACAGAGCTTCAGCCAATGTCTCATGAACAGAAATTTGGAGTAATGTCTAATAGCAGCCTTACGGAGCAGATGTGGGAGAGCTCTGGCCTCTGGGAGCAGCTCTGGCCGAAGGATAAAATGAGTGGGAGAGCTGGTACTGCAGAGCATGCTTGGGGCTAAAATAGGCTGGCCCCCTGTGTGTTTGGGTTTAAGCACAAGACGCGGCCTTTCTCTGCTGACTGCGTGTTCCTTTTGGTAGATTAGAGATAAAGGCAGGAAGGCTTCTAATCTGTGATTGGTAATTGTGAAACCTGATGTTTTTAGGAAGAAATACGTTTGGGCTACAAAATCTGGTAAAAATCACTGAGCTGTGATCTAGAGCTGCTTACCTGGTGTGTGGGAGAGCTGTGTCATTGCTGGCTTCCAGTTGAAAGAGATGATTGAGGAAACAGATGATTCCATGCTGGTTCCCTGTGCAGGCGTTATGTTGGCCTACGAATGTGTGATCTCAAGAACAGCTTTGAGATGACAGTGCTGCAGTGAAAGGGCACGGTCCTTGTTGCCGCAGTTCGTGTTCCAAAGGCAAATGAGAGTGAAAGGATTTCAGCAGAGTTTTTAATGTATCTGGGTGTCAAAGCCAAAGGGAAATCTTGTGTGGTTAAGTTATGTGTTTTGGGTGTATTTTAAAATCTATTGCTGAAGTGTAAACTGTTCTTTTTCTGGGTACAGTGTCTGATGCCATCCATATGCAGAAGGAGTGGAGCTTTACAAGAACTTGTTCGCTGCTCACTACCTTGTATCGCAAAGTATGTCTTCCTGGTTTCACAAAGAGAACTTTACTATGTTGGGTTTATATTCATTGAAGTATCTGAAATTAGGTTATTTAAAAACAGTGTGTTCCGGTTGCAGAATATGAACCATCTGCCAGGAATTGTAGGCAGGATGCAGCATGAAGAAAAAGCACTACAGGGACTTTTGTACAAAGCTCTTAATGAGAACAAATATAATAATTGAGGATGTGGAGTTTTTACTGTTACAGAATATGACGTGACTTCTGAAAGAATTGGAATATTACCCTTTATTTTAGCCAGTGCTGGTTCCAAGCCAGAATGATACCTGGCCCTGGGAAGCTGATGCAAAAGATGCACGCAGGATAGCTTTTTCAAAAGTCACACAACAGACATGTTAATCTTGACAGTGTATTTCACACTTATGGGTGGCTGTATGTCATAGCTGAAATGAATTGCTATCACTCTTCCAGCTGTTCGTGGCATTCAGTGCAAAGGAGTCAATCTGGCAGCTGCAGCAAGTCCTGGAGACTCACGAGGTGAACTGGCAGCATGTCCTGTCCTGTGTTTCCACGCTGGTAGTCTGTCAGGCTGAGGCTGAGCAGCTCTTCAAAGGTAAGTAGGTATTGGCAAGCCTGCAAGCTCACGTGTGCTTGTTGCTTCTCAGGTAGTGAAGAGGGAAACCATGCCGACTGGTGTAGCAGCATAGTCATTTGTAGTTGCTGTTTTGAGGTTCCTGCATGGAAAAGAACAGCAGAAAATCTGCTTTTCCGTTCAGACATTCCACGTCGGTGGTGACATGAATGCCAGGCGTTGTGCCTGACGCTTCTCAAACTCAGTGTACAGTGAAGAGCTGTTATTTGATAATTACCTTCATTATTAATTGGAGTAGTGATTACTGAAGCTTAGTTCTTCTATCTCACCATTGCTAGCAGACCTTGTTTGTTAGAGTTTCTTACTGATTATCTCATTGCTGGACTCCCTGCAATTCTTGCAAGTTGAAATCCTAGAGTATTTGACCATTGGAAGGGCATGAAAAAATGTAAGCGAGTCCTAGAGGTTCCCCAGGCTGCAATACACATCCTTCTTTGTGGCAGATGTTTTATCACAGATACTTGTTTTCATTTGCTGTAGAAAATTACAGTACAGTTGTCAGGAGCAAAATTTGAGGTTATTGTTTTATGTTTCTAGAGCTACTGAGCCATCTCCTCATAAAGGCATTTGAGAATTATGATATGGAAAATATGATCACTGCATTCCTGATAGCTCGTCAGGCTGCTCTGGAGGGCCCTGCTGTGTTCATGCCTTACTCTGAATGGTTTAAGGTAAGACTAAATGAGGCCTGACTGGTAATCTTTTGTTTTAAGTAAGCGAGAAACCTGTGCATAAGGAGTGTTCTGCTGCACAGCGAAAGCCTAATTTCAGACAGGATAGCCAGGAATTGGAGCAGGGGGGGAGAAAGAGTAACAAGTGATTGTGTTGGTATTAGGAATGATTTAATATTTATTACTGCCTTTATGTCTGCAAAGAATACATTTATTTGGCTTTCTCTGTTCTTCCCTCCTTTCATCTTTTAAGTCCATCTTGCCTTCTCTAGTTATTTGTCAGGAATGCAGACATGCAATTCCTGTTATAATGATAATCTTGGATGTATTTCAGTATCTTGATAACCAGCACTGTTGTCATTGCATAAGTTGTGGGTTATTGCAGATGAAGCATTCCTATTTCCTGGATGTTTGCATGCAGCTGTAATTGCTGTGTTTGACCTTATAGATAATTGGTCGTTAGCTTTTAGTTGTAAACATGCAGGTATTTTAGGTATGCAAATCTCCACATAATTTAAACCTGTAAATTCCTTTGTATGAGTTTGCAAATCTAAATTCAGCCTTTGCTGGTAATGTTCAGGTTGTATCAGAAGGTAAGCTAATTATGTTCTGTATAGTCCTCAGACTGGCTTGCTTTCCTTATAATGCCCAGATAAAGCTGTATAGAAGCTGTCAGATTTGTGGTTCCCTCACGCATCTCAATCTTTTGGTCCATTTTGGCGTTACCGTGTTTAACTCCTCTAAGTGTTCTCATGGTAGCACATCAGAACGAACTTTGAGCATCCATGGCAGGCTTTCTGGAAACTGGACAAAGAAACTCAAAAAACAACTTCCGTAGAGACTTCGATAAACTTTCTCTGGAGACTTTTCTCCAGAATGAATCCCTTGACAGGAAGCAGATATCTGTAATGGATATCTGGGATTTGTGTGCCGAGTTTAGCGCGGTGCCGAGATGGGGATTTTCTCCATGCTGAAAGGCTGCGTTGTTATTTTCCCCATTTCAGGCTTCCTTTGGGAACGCTGGTGGTCACCACGGGAGCAGTAAGAAAGCTCTGGTCTTCCTCTTTGAGTTCTTGTCAGAGCTGGTGCCCTTTGAAGCAGCGCCGTACTTGAAGGTGAGAAGGTGCCAATAGTGATGGTTTTCTAAAGACTGATACTGAACTGCTCCAAAGAGAATGTACTTGTGCCTTTGACTAGGTTCAGATTATTGTTATTATTATAGTAATTGCATTATGTTTCTTTGACTAGCTTCAGCTTATTGTTAATGTTGTTATAATAATTGCATTACTTCTGGTACCTTATTTCAGGGAGAAAAGGTTTTGAATAAGGAAGTACAAGATTCTTTGATTTACTTTACAAGAAGGAGATTTCCTTTCATGGGGTTAAACTTAAGCACTCCAGTGATTTTGGTTGTTTGTTGTTGTTGGGAAAAATTGCATGTTGGTGTCCATGAAAACATGTTATCTTAAAACAAGCAATAACATCTTCTTTGAGGAATATTTGAGGTAAATGACTGTAAACATTAACCAGAATTTTACACTAATTTCCTGGAAAAAATGTCAAATCTTGTTTTGAATTTCACATTTCAGGTCCATATAATGTACCCGCCTTTTGTGCCAGCAAAACATCGGTCTGTTCTCTTGGAGTACATCAGTCTGGCTAAAACCAGACTGGCCGACCTCAAGGTTAGTAAAAATCGTCTCTTTGAAAAGAGTTCTTTTCTGGATCTGTCAAAATACTAGCTGTGTTGTGACCGTGTGCATCTCTCTGTAACCTCACACAGGTTGCTATAGAAGATATGGGGCTCTATGAAGACTTGTCTTCCACCGATGAATCTGTGCAGGTACTGCCGGTCTGTCTAACAGCTTTCTCATCAGTCATGCCCCTTTTCCTCTGGAAAAGAGCTTAGGTTATCCACCTATTCCTACCAAGTTTGAGCATGATGCCAAATCTTCTCCAGCTCTAAGACAGAGGGATTAGTGGTCGTAAATATGCAGACTCTCCCCAGAGTTCATGAAAACTAGAATTACGCAGGGGACAAATAGACTGTGATTAATATTCCATGGTGAGGCTGCAGAGGAACTCGGTAATTAGCCAGCCAGCTACTGGCCAAGCAGCACCTACATTAGCCAGCCAGTCAGCACCTGCTGCTTGAAGCAGGAAAGCGCTGGCTGCCTCTTGCTCATCCTGTGCTGCGGGGGTATAGAAATTAAATGGCAGATTCTGTGGGGGAGGATTTAAGGGGCAAAGGGAGATCTAATGGTGTTGTATAGTGTGGGGACGCAGAGCACAGGTTTGCGGGAACTGGGGCTGCGTTAGCTCTGCTGATTGACCAGCATGTTACAATGGTGACACTTTCCTTGATGAATTTCCTCTCAGTGATTTGATCACATAGGAAAGCATTTTTATACATCTATCTATCTATATATATATATATATCTTGATTCTTTTCAGTATAGCATGTCGTCTATTCGGTGTTGTATCCAAAATATTCACATTTAAGGGAGATTTGGGGAGGGAATCTACAGTCTGCACTTTCACGCTGTGGTTCATGATAAGTTTTGGGTAACAACAATAATCAATAAAGAAGCATTGGGCTCTATTGCTCCTTCCTATTGATCACGAGTATGTCAGCCTAGGGGGCCTCATCTCTGCAGTCAGTCATCTGGAGTACATGAAGCACAGGCTGGTGACAGGGTAGTTGAATGTACTGCAATGAAATCTAGTCTGGTGATGAACTGAAAGTCATAAGTGAAGATTTGATTTACTTCTTCCAAGTTTAATCCGTTTGTCCATTGAGAAACTGGACTGGGTTGGTGCAGTCTTAAGAAGTCTTGTGGCTTGAACAAGAGAAAGCTGGGGCGGCAGTCCCTCTGCCTGGGGTGTAGTAGCATGGGCTGGAAGCAAAGACTATGTGTCTTAATTCCAAGTGTACAAACTAAAATAGAATAAATAGAATAATAATAAACCAAATTCAGAACAGAAAAGATAGTATCCCCATGAGGGACAACTGAATAAACAATGTGACGTTAAGCAGGAGTATCTGCTGCAGTTGCTGTAGGAGGTGTGTACAGAACTACAGGGACCTTTGGGCTGTCCCAGAAGAGCTGTTATAAGTAACAGCCTTATTGAGGCAGGCGGCTGGCTCAGGCCCTGTTTCTCCATCCTGCAGTTTTAGTCTACATATCAGGTACTTCTTGTTATTCAGTTGTTTTCCTTCAGTCACTTCCCTTCACAGCACAAACAACTGTTACTAACCCTGAAAGAACAAGCAGGGAAGATTATTGTTATCCTTGATTTCTCACAACATCTTTATCTCATTGTTACTTGTGTGAGCCAGCCCCAGGGCCAGGCACTTCGTGATGTTGAAAAAGCCCTTCAGATATTTGAAAACACAAGGAAGATCCCAACATCCGTGATAGAAGCCAGGTACCGTGTGCTTCTCAAGTCGTCTTGTTTTTAGCTATAATAATAATAATAATATAAGCCAAATCCAAATCAAAATTACAAAACAAGGGAAATTGAGGATGTGAGCAATGGAGATTTTGGCAAGTTCTTCCTGTATTATCCACTTCCTCAGTAGTCATCTAAATAGAGGCTATTTGTGCAGAGTGATAAGGCATATGCACACCTGCAAGTTAAGTCCACAATTGTTATAATAAATAAAAAGCAAAATTAAAGAAATGAATAACTATTGGCTAATCTGAGCTTGATTTGTCTGTGGTTATTCATGTTTCCATGAATATTTCTCATTTGCAGGAGCCAAATTAATTCTTGAGGTAATGAAATGTCACTTTTGCATCTTTGCCATGGTTAATATTTTGCTGTATTTGTTTTCCTTCTCAGTATTTTCAGGCGACCATATTATACTTCCTGGTTTCTTCCTGCTTTGCTCAGACCACGTGTGGTTAGTATTTGCTTGCTTTTTTTTTTTTTTTTTGGATCCTCCCACTGAGATGTGTGTTTGTAGACAGGTAATTTGTGCCTAACCTGCCTGTTTTTCATTTGCAGCTCCCTAAAACCCCAGATGCGCGCATGGCTTTTATAGATTCTTTAAAGAGGTATTGAGATTCCCCAGTGTTATTTTCTGTGCTGCTGGACTTTCTCTTCAGAACGCTTGACGCATCAGATTATCGGAAGCTTTGACACCTTGTTTACAAAACGCTGAGTGTTGGCTAACCCTTGGCAGGGCTTCCTGGCCAGGTTTCTGGCTTGCAGGTTGTGGATGGGTTATCGGTATAGCTTACCTATACAGATAGCTTATCTGTATAGGTAAATGTCTTCAGTTCTGTAATTAGTCCTCTAACCACTCTAAACCCATTATCTAGAAGTTGTCCAATGCAGCCCTTTGACTGCAGGCCAGGTATATTTTTATGCAAACTTTGGACGATGTTGCCAAATATAATTCACCAGGAAGAACCACCCCCCTGTGAAAAGCTTCCCTCTTTTTGGAAGAGGATATAGGAAAAAGGGAAGATGAAACTTAAATGCGTGTTAATGCTTTATGAGCAGTTCTTAAGGGACAGCAGGACAACGTCCCAGGAGAACGCAGCCCCTCTTGGAACTCCAGCTTGTCCTGTAGGCATTTTTAAAGGTGCTTTTCTGCTTATTTTAAATCCAGTAATTCCTCTGTAACCTTTCATGAAGAAAAAATGTTTGCAATACTGCCTGCAAATGAGGCATTTGGTCCTGCCTCGTCATTCCAGTCAGACTATAAAAAAAAAGAGTGGATCACTTTTTAAAATTAAAGTTGTAAGAGAAGCAGCTGAGTTCTAGGGAGCCTCATGTGATGTGTTCTCAGTATTGAGTGCTGGCCCAGCAAGTCTTGGAGGTCAAACTTTGATCTCCGTCACATTAGTGTTTTAGATGTGTGAATACTGCATGTCACATAACTTAAACTCTTATGTGATCTTAGACACGTACTATATATGAAATAGGTATTAATGCATGCATTAATAATATATATACTGTTGGTTTTGTATAGTGTGTTACACATGTATAATACTTGCCATGAAAGCCCTGGATATAAATTTCCAGCCTTCATGTCAGATGGTGATTAAAAAAATGCTTCAGATGCTCTGTATGCTTTGGAGCTTCTGTAATTACATTTCATAGCATAGCTGTTGTTTATGCTTATATTTAATAAAGCTGAAGTCTGAATGTGGTTATGTGGTATAATAAATCTCTTTTTTTTATTTTTAATTATAGAGCTGATAAAATACCCTCAAACTTGTACTCCACGTATATACAAGCCTGTTGTGCTGTGAAAGAGAAAATGCTACAAGGTAAAAAATACATTTACTTATGGATCAGTTTGAAGAAAAGTTAGTGTTTCCATTGGTGCCCTCCTGAATTTACAATTTTCAAAAAGTTACAGCTGATTAGGTCGTTAATCTGTATGTAAATATGTTCCTTATGTCTTACTGAGGTATTAAATAGTTACTCTCATAATGACTTTCTCTGCCTATCCTGCTCGGGTGGGTTTTTTGCAGTCTGCGCGGAGCTCTGTGCTGTGCTGAGGCTGCAAATGATGCCTGAGCACGCTGATTTAAATCTGGCTCAAATACATCTCCATGAATCAGCGTTTGCAGCTCCAATGCTTCTCAGCTCCAGCGAGCCCAGGGTGTGAACCTGCTGTTGTTGATCCCTTGCGTAATGGCACTTGTGCTGTCTGAAGTCACCATCGTCCCTTTTTAAGAATGGATTACTCTGCGTGACTGAGATCTGGGGAAACAGGAGGGGCCGGGAGCGGAGCCAGCCGTGAAGGGATGGCAGCTGCACAGTTTACATGAGCCTGGGTGGGCTCATGTAAACTCAACTGTAAAAGCTCATATAAAAGCTCAACTGTAGCCACGTTGCTGGTGCAGTGTGTGTCAGCGTAATAGATATTTAACGAGCTCTTCTATCTCTTTCAGCAAGTGGGCGTTTCAAACGCATCTTAAAACGGGCAGTGGCCTCACCACAGGTTTATACGAAATGAAAAGGTCAGGCTGGTGAGCAGAGATTGTTTCTAGAGTGTGGTGGAGATAAGTGTACTCTGTGTACGGAGATGAATCTGTAATTGACTCCCACTCGGGGCACTTTGAAGCTTTCTGGAGATGCTGTAGCTGGAGAGGCGTGACAAAGCGGTCCCGGGGAACCGCAGATGTGCAGCAGCCTGGCTGCGGAGGTTGTCCTGGCAACCGGCAGGGATGAAGGATCCTTTCGTGGGGGTCGGCAGCCAGAGCTCTGCAGGAGTCCTTGAATTGCCAGTGACCTCTAGTGGCACAGCCTGAGCCCTGTCCCCTGTGTCCTCATCTGCGTCCCCTGTGTCCTAATCCTGTCCCCTGCATCCTAATCCATCCCTGGGGCTCTTGCAGAGAGACTGGATTTAGGGCAGGATTGAGTATTGGTCAGCTCTAAGCCTGCCCTGTTTGTTAGTGCTCACTCTTGTGCATAAAGGTGACTCAGCAGTCTCCTAACACCTTGTTGCTTTACAGTGTGTTTATAATGACTATTAATTTTAACCTTTGTTATTTACTTCTCTTGTTCATGGTTGAGTTATTTCTGTGCCGTGTACAAGATGCTGTTCCTGTCGAACAAACTGTATAGGTGGTTTTTGAGGCTGTGCTGTGGCAGCTTGTTGCTGGTGGCACTCTCTTTCTAGTGGTAAAAGGAATTTCCTTTTATTTCTTCTTCTAAACACAAAACAGAATAGAGTAACATGTAACATCTGGAGATGTTGCGTGGTGTTGGGCTAGAGGAGAAGCGGATGACGTAGTATTCGCGCTGTAATGTCTGTCTCTGTATATTGAGACTGGTTCCAGTCTTTTGGGGACAGCAAATGTTTCTGTGAGGGGCAGAGAGCTAAAGCAAGTAGGATGAAAACTCTGAAAGAACTCTTTTGCCTCTTGTCTTTAAAAACTGAATTCCTTTCTGCAACCAGACATAAACTCGTAAATAGTAAATTTTGCATGTAAAACCAAAGCTGTATATGTGGCAGATTGACAGTTTGTGGGTCTGTTACAGAAAAGTAAATGCTGCTTTTACTGAAAATGTATGCCAAGTTTGCTAAATGTGTTTTATGAACAGATATAATGCACAAAGGAGAGGATAATGTGTTGCATTTCTCTCTTACTTGTCTAGATGAATCAAAAGTAGAGACCAGCCATTCCAAAGACCCTGTTGAGCAGCTGAAGGCTGACCTGGCTGCACTAAGGATGCTGATTGTGGACCAGGCTAAATATGAAGGTATGCACGAAGGCAAGTTATAACTACCCATAACTGACTGTTACAAAAGCTGCATTAATAAAAAGCGGCTAATGCGAGCCAAACAGCAGTAGTTACTTGCCACTGGTACCTGAAGATGGTAGTCTTTCAGACCTCTGTAATCCTTCCAGCTATGAATATATATATTTTAATGTCTGAAGTATTTCCCATGCTTGCACTTCAGGTCTGTGTCTTCGTGACCGTTGCTTGGTACCACGCTGACCTTTGCGAGATGGGCAGCCCCATTCGTGGGGCTTGCCTGGTGACTTGGGCCCCTTTTTGAAGGCTTTTTCCCTTCTGATGTGAAAAACTACTCTTGATGTGTGTTGGTAGTAGTACTGGGGAAAAAAATGCTTCTTCTAAAATGAAGATGGTGATCACTGTGTTCCAGATAATGTTTTTTTGCTCATTAAAGGTTTCCATAACGTACTTTGGGCTCTGATCAATTAAAGTATATATTTCACTTGTTCTTCTTCCCGTTATGTGGAGTTGTAAATCTTTTATGCCTTCTGTCCTGGTTCTCCTCCTGTTACTTTCCTGCAGATGTGCCAGTACAGATTGCAGTGATTTCTGACAGACTCCAAAGAGTCTTGGGTCACAGCAGTGATGAGAATGAAGCTGCTACTTTGAATTCTCCAATCCAAGTCGACATTTCTGCCCCCAGGCTGGAACCCTGCCATCAGAGTGTGAGTACCATCTGGCTTGGGGTGAGAAATGAGGGGGTTGGGTAGGTAAAAATGCATCTGGACAGTATGTGTGAAAGGTTGCTTTGTCTGTGGAGAACAGGAAATACATTCTCCTTTTGTCTGCCTTGTGCACAGACTATTCATGTGTTTTAACCTCCTGGAAGCTGTTGGATGTTTGGTGGCGAGATCTAGAGAGATATTCTATTCTATCAGAGCAATCCTGTGATAAGCTAGGCTTTCTTCACCGGACTTGTCTAGATATTTGTTGTGTGCTGGGATCATTCCTGGGCTGTTACGGGCCTAATTTCCATCTCTTGTTAGTGCCAGTGGATCTGTACGACTTGTGGACGTCACTAACCAATCTATCTCCTTTTTTTTAATGTCGGGAGACATAATATATACACAGCACAAAACTACATCTAGGTATCCAACCCAACAAGTAGGAATTAGCAGCGTGTCTCTTATTCCAGGTTGTTGATCTTCTGCTGACATCATTCTGCCAAAACCTAATAGCTGCTTCCTATTTTAACCCTCCCAACAGGTAAGATGCAAGTAGAAGAGTAGGGAAATCAAAACTGATTAATATGCTAGAATTCCAACACTTGTGCAGGGGCGAGGAGGGACTTCTGATTGTTCATGCTGTGCCAGGCTGGCAATTGCAGGCTGCTTTATTCTGAGTTTCTGTAATCTAAGAACTAATGGGCTTTGATGTATATGTGTAAATAAAACACGTCTCTCCTCTGTTGTTACTGATCTCTTCAAAAAAAGGTGGCATTTGTCTCTGCTTTGTGCTCGGTGACAACTTGTTAAAACTTTCCACAAATATTAACGTGCTCAGGTTGGCATTTTCAGCGCAATGGTGGGGGATGGGGAACAAAGCAAATTCTTTTTCTCAGGCAATTACTTGCTGGCTGGGACTAGAGATCAGGAGAGGACAAGGCTTGTCTTTTGACAGTGAGCACTGATGTGTCTTCGGGGTGTTTCTTGGCACGTTCAGCTTTTATCTCTAATGCCATATCTAATATAAAATGAGTGAGGCATAAAGACTAATGCTGCAGGCGAGGAAGAGCAGCATGATACACCTTCTCTCTACCTCCTGTCCCCTCTTCCCCCTGGAAGTGGCTCTGTTTGATTCTGGCCTGTATGAGGAGGGAGAGGTAGCACTCCTCCACCACTGGAAGGACTCTATTAATGTCATCTCCTTCGTGATGCAACAGAATTCTGTAAGCATAATGGTTAACGTTTCAGTGGAAAATCGCTTTCTTGGAAAAAACCAATGTACTGACAAGCTGTCTGTGATTCCAGCGGCTGATGGTGCTGAGCTGGGTGGCTGCCTCTCTGGAGTGCAGCATGCATTGGCAAACAGTGCATCTTTCCCCCTCTTTTACGCTGTTTTGCCCTGGAGCAGATGAACCTGTATTGAAAAACTATACAGAAAAGTAGCTGTGATAAACAAGAGCATCCCAGGAAATTGTTTCTAAACCCAGCTCACCATTCAGTCTCTTCTGAGGATCTTTTTCTCTCGGCTGGGTGGGAAAGTCCCTCCCTCCCTTCCTCTGTTTTGCAACAGGACCTTGTCATATTAATTCCTTTTTGCTTTTGCTCTTGCTTTGTTTTTTGATCCCATTTATTGCTCTGCCTCTGTTTACCTTGTTCTCTCTGTCTGAAAAAAGCTGTCTGTGCCCCAGGCAGCTTCCTCCTCTCTTTGTCAGGTCAGAGCACCTCTTTGACTAGATATCATCAAGTATTTGAGGCAGGGCACTGGTGGAGTTCATGTCTTTGTAGGGGTCCTCTGTTCAGATACTCCAAAAATTACACTTCCTTTGAGCCTGTAAATGGAATGATAATTGTCCTGTATTTACAGACAAGTGTGGCTCAGGTTCATTGTGTTTAAGCATTTTTAAATACCTCTTCCTGTATTGGGAATAAAAAAGTAGTAAAAGGAGCATGTGGTTTTTACCTTCTGCAGGCAGGGACCATGTCTCTCCTTGTTTGTGAAGATGATGTGCGGACACAAGAATCTCTTACCTGCCCTTCTGGGCAGGCTTTGCCAGCTTATTTATCATCAGGTTAGTTTTCCAACCACAAATCCTATGGTTATAGTGTGCTAAAGGCTATCCTGGCTCCATTTCCTGAGCTGTGGGGCATATACCTGTCTGGACTGCACTGTGGAGGGACTTCACTAGCTCTGAGGCTTCCAAAAAAACCCCACTTAATTTCAGACAAGTAATGTGGGCTTGCTCTCAGGAATGTGAGATGAGTGTTTTCCTACAGACCTGCTACTGTAGTAGGTTAATGCATTCGGAGATATATTTTAACAGAAGCTAAAATAAGCAAGTTTATGAACAGAGCCGAAAAAAAATAGTAGAATGCCTAATTCCCAATCTTCCATGTTGAACATTTCAGTTGTACACACTTTTTAAAAATAAAAGTAAGACGCCCAAATCTGGGATGCAGCAGCGCATGGTTTTCTTTTAAAGAAATGTTAGTTTTATTTCCTTTACCCAGTGATATTGCAAGGGTGAAATTAAAAGGCTGATAGACTAGATTAGCTGTCAGAGAAGCTAAAAAGCCTTGAAATTCACAAATTCTGGGGTAAATTTACAGCTAGTTGCTTCAAGTTTCTGTGTTACAGAAACAGACAATTTTTGCTGCAGGTTGATCAAAGATAGCTGTACAATTTCAAGGAAGGAATCACAGAATCACACAGAATCACAGAATGGTAGGGGTTGGAAGGGACCTCTGGAGATCATCTAGTCCAACCCCCCTGCCAGAGCAGGGTCTCCTAGAACAGGTCGCACAAGAACATGTTTGATGTAACTGATGTCTCTAATCTGCTAAATTGATATCACTGCACTAATTAGTCAATGGGCAGAAGCAACGTTCTGCTACTTGATTAATTCCGAGTTTTTTCTGAGAAAGGTTGTTTTATTACAAATTAAATGTCTCTGTCTCTTCGGTTACTTATGTTTGCCTTGCAGGGTCCTTCCCTAAAGGATGCTCACATTTTAGGACTAGCAGCTTTTGTGATCCACTTAAATGAATCCAGAGCTTTAATTCCTGAGGTGGAAGCCAATTTTGGGATTTCCCAGCCTGTTCCTGAAAAGGTCCTTTCCGTTTCTGAGTACTGCAACTCCTTGCTAGTGTGCAGGACGGAAGAGTCGTTTGCCTTCTGCATAAGGTGAGATCGTGCATCCACCACATCCTTGCTTCCCCAGGTGATGGGTTTAGGTTTGCCACAGGAGGGGTGCTGGTAAAGCTCTTGAGGAGATTTTTTTCTTGTGGAGTATTTCCAGAGCATCTGTAAATGTGAAATAGCATCCTGATGATTGTATGCTTGCTGGAGAAATGACTGACTGGATGCTGTCAAAGGTTTTAGTTTAATCTCTGTGTCTGAAATTTGTGCCGTTAACATACTTGGGGTTGGGAGCACATAAATAGAAGCGGTCCCAAAAGCGAATAGGTTTGGGACATATTGGTTAAAAGCATTTTTAACACTTGGTCTGTGTTTTGACTGGACTTTCATGAGTGGGAAAAGACATGATTGAACCAACCAGGTAATGGAGTTCTTTCTTTTTGCCTATCAGGTTTTGCACTGCAGCAGCATGTTATCTTATGTGCAAGTTTCCAGCCTGTTCTCATGAAGACTTGTGTGCCTTGCTTCCTCCTAGTCTTGTTAAAAAGGTAAAAGGAAAAAAGTTTTGCTATTACTTATGAGAAAGATCAGCCTTAGTTCAATTTCCCGCTGCAGACTCCCTGTGCAATTACAACTTGTACAAAGAAAACTATATAAAAAAGCGTGTTTGTGTACCCTTCCGTCTTACCATCTTTTGTATTTGCTTGTTTGGGAGCTTCACACAACCAGAGGTTGCACTGGGCCTTTTTTGTGGTGGAAATGTGCAGGGGTTTTATGCCTTTGTTTTAGCTGCAGTACATTGTGCCACGGCTGTGCTTGGAAGCTCGGGGAATCCTGTGCGAGGAGGGTAATACTGACCTAATCTGGAGTTCCCTGTCATGCCCTTCTCTAAACTACAAGAGAGCCAGTCTCTGTTTATGGAAGCAGGCACGCTTTCAAGAGCTCTTGAAGGAAAAAGCGTTTCAGGTATAAATCTTTTCCATGACTTAAGTTCATGCTGTAATTCTGATTTTTCAGATCTGCGCTTTACAATTTCCTTATTGGTGATAAAAAGCCTCTTGTAAAAACTTAATGCCTGGAAAGTTGGTCTGACAGTTGGAAGATGTCATGTGTGCTAGGTTACGTGCTCGATGTTATTTCTAGATTTCGATGGTGATGATAAGGTAGAAATAGAAAACTAGAGGTAAAGCTTTTGTGTCCTGTTTATTGCAAAAGCAGAAAGCAAGATATACCATATCAGTAAGAAAATGATCAGGAACTATAGAAAAAAGACCTGTCCGCAACCTTAGCTTCCTACTGTGTACTGTCTATGAAGTGATGGTGAGTCAAATAACTGAAAATACTTGCTTGCTTTTTTTTTGGAGCTTTGTCTAAATGTCAGTGTTCTCCTCAACCACCTCTGTAGCTTGGGTAGTTTGGCTCTGCCTTGCTATGAAGCAGGTTAACATCTCAGATATTCTCTTTATACCATCCGTGCAATGTATCTGATTTGACAGGATTTCTTTTTTTAACCTAGTTCATATAAAACCAGTTTGTCTTTGCGCAGAGGAGTTTGTCGTGTTACTAGAATGACTCCTTGTGCTTGGCTAGCTTGATGCACAGGGCTAAAATACCTTTGCGTTACAACCTTTCTTTGATGCTTGTACCAGTCTGTCTGACTATGGTGCTTTGTTCATTTCAGCATTTATTTCTAATAACATACATTCATTCTGGTATCTAGACTTTAAGAAGATGAGCATGTTTGGAAATGTCCAAGAGGGGTGTGTGTATGTGTGTGTGGCTGCGTGTGAGAGATGCTTTATAGGCTTGCTTTCAGTAAATTTTTGAATGCTAGTGGGGTCTTAGTTTAGATTTCTTGCAAGGGAAACAGTACAGGAACTTCCTTGGGTTGATGTCTCCTGTTTCATATCTCTTAATCTGCACGGGACTGTGTCTGGGTGTGGGTGAAGGTGGGTTTTATGTTGGGAAGAAGATGGCTGTTCTGCGCAAGTCACTTGCCTTGCTGGTCTGCCCTCTTACCTAAATTGTTGCTTTTCCCAGTTGTCTTTCAGGGAGTGGCTGCTGTTGGAGCTGGAAGTGTACCCTGAGAAGGATATTCTCTCTGCTTCAGAAAGGTAAGTGCAGAGGGGCTCTGTTGAAAAGTGAATTAGTTCCAGAGCCTTTCCCACCCAAATTAGGAAAAAGCATTGAAGATCAGGAAGTTAACAACAAAAGTAAATAAACAAGCTGCTGTGGGACACCAGTGCCTGTTCACTGCTACGGTTTGTCCGGAGTTCAAGCAGTGCTATAATGTGGTGTGTGTTTTAACTTGAGGAAGTTCACCAAGATAACTTCTGGCCTGCATGTGCAGTCCTTCCAATTAACTTTTTCACAAAACCTCTCCATTTCCAGAAGCAAGAGATGGCTGACATCAGGACATGTGGTATCTGGTGCATGGTTCTCCTTAAATCTGCACTTATGTAGGTGCTTATATCTGTCATTCCACTCCACTTGGTGCGTGAACTTTCTCTTAAGGGAAGGGAACCATTAAAATACCACGATAGACTTCCTGTCTTCTCATTTTCAACCTTGCAGACAGGATTTCCATTATTGGGCCATCTATCAACAGTATCTTCCAGCACCTTCTGCTTCTGGTGGCTGCGACGGAGACCTGGAGAAGGCATGTGGCATTATTATCAATACCATTCTGGATTCCTTACAAAGGTATTCTGTATCGTGACTTGCATTTCTGCAGAAGCAATGGTTCTGCTAATGACCTCGCCAGCTAGGAGTTGTGAGCTTGTGCCTTGTGAGAAGCGATTTCCTTCTCACAGGTCTGGCTGGCAGTGACAGCTGGGAGGTGGCTCTGCGTGACTCACCAGTCTTTGCATAAGAATCTTGCTGTAGGTCTGGGGTTGAAGTCACAGATAGTCCCTAGTCTGTCTGTCTTTTTTAAGTTGAATTTGTATGCAGATTTGTTCGGCCAGACAAGCATCAGTGCCCCTGAGGAAGTGGCTGAAGCTGGAAAATAAGGAGGGAGGCTTAGAGGAGAGTTGCTGTCTCACCTACAGCTTATTTAAGGAACATTATTGTTAGAGCTTTATGTTCATCTGAAAGCATTTGACTTTATTTGAATTGCGTTGTCCTCCTGGGCTAACAGGGTGAGTTACCTGGCGTGTCTCTTAATTTCAGGTTGGACTTGGGTAGCTGTGGCCAATCGAAGATGTCAGTCAATCCTGATATTCTCTGCAAGCTGCAGGTGGTTTCAGATTTTGATGTGTATCTGTATGTTCAATCCTTGAATTTGACCAGTCAAAGTATTTCCTAATACCTCGGTGTATGTAAGGCTGACATTTGGGTCTCAGATGTGAGCAGTGGCATGAAGATTGAGAGAGAGAGATTTTTCTTATTGATCTCTTTGTATTACTTCAGAGAAACGTAGAGGGTTTCAATGCAAACCGGCATGTAGCCCTGACAAACACTGTTTTCCCCTCCCTGTTTAGGAGATGGTACTGGAGCTGCGGTGTAGGCGAAAGCTGCTTTCTGGCTGCATGGATGCCCAGAAACACTTCCTATTTGAAATTCTCCAGGAAAGGCTGAAAGACAGAAAACAAGGCTCTGCTTTGGGTGAGCAGTTATGGAGGCAGCAGGAGCTGCTGCTGCACAGAAGGTAAATGCAGATCTGGATGGCTGGGAATAATACCTCGAACAAAACTGCTGTTCAAAGCAATTACAGTGTATACCTGCGCAGTTGGCTCCCATCTGATTCCACAGCAAGTGAAAATGACACTATATGTCATGGTAACAATTGTGCAAGAGAGATTTATTGCCTGGTACCCACCTGACTCAGCTGCATTTCAGTGTGCCATCTTGGGCTACGAGTTGCCCCTGCCGGTAGACTGGATTTCAGAAGCTACACATCTTCATGGACTCTGTTTACAGCCAGCAACACTCTTAATGCCACCACTTTTGTTAACTATTGTTAAATTACTCTATTTGCTGCTGTAAATCTAAGTGTGCATTTCCATTTTTGAGCCATTGTTAGTGCCTTTGAAAGTGGTGTGTGTATCTCATTGAAATGCAGGTTCTTTTCTGGGCAACTGGAAAAATGTGGCGTGGTTTCAACATGTTTGAGATCTCTCGCGTTTGACATACTCTCAAACTCCCTTGAATATTAAAGGTGTGTGCCCTGAGAGTGTGGACTGTGATTCTCTTCTTGACGGTAACCTCAATTTTGTTTTTATTCTTCCCTTCCTAAGGATTCTGGTAGGGCTCCCTGCATCCGCTCTGATCATGACATGTCGAAAAGGGAAGAAAACGATGTTGGACTGTGAAGACTTTTTTCATTTTGTAAACTCGGAACTGGTATGCGTCATCTGCCAAATGATAATTTCTTGTTGGTAAATGCTCTAGATAAAGACCTTAAACTTGAGTTTAAGACAGGAGTTAAAATGCAGCCAAACTTGAGACAAACTTAGCTTATATCAGAGCATAGGGAGGTTCAACTGACTATGCTTGAGACTTTCCAGCCCCTAGCTCTGCAGAGGTCTCCTCGGCGCTGTCTGCTGCAGGATGACTTTTGGGTTCATTCATTTGGAATTGTGGTGGCATTTTATGCTACTGAGAGAGAATCCTTGGGAAATAGTGTAGGCAAAACTGGGTTGGAGCCAGCCAGCATGTCAGTGGCTGGAGCTGGGTGTGCCCAGTCCAGGGGTAAGATTGCCGCAGGGTGATCAGAGTAGCCTGGTAGTGGCTTGGCCAGTTCTTGTGCAGTAGGAGTGTTCTTTCCAGTTGTGTCGTTCGTAACACTTTTGTCTCTGGTGCACATGCATGTGCAGCAGCCTTGGGAGTGTTCTCTCTAGTGTGGGTACATCCTTCTGTGCCACCTTCTCTTCATTTGTTGACAGTGGGTTAGAGAGAAACCTGCAATGTTGTGTGGAGGCCTAGGAGTAGGGGACTGAACATGAGTTCTTCTCCAATTTCTCTGTCATATCAGGGTGTTAAACTAATTTGGTATGTGTGGAGTGAGATTCTGCTCATCCTCATGTGTTATGTATGTTAAACGTTCAGAAACATCCCTGCAGCTTCCTGAGGGCAGATCATTTGACTTGCAGGTCCCCCAGAGCACAGTTTTGTGCTCTGAGGATAGTTATTGTTTCTACTTATTCATCCTGACTGATGGCCTTTTCAAGCCCTCCTGCACCGTCATATTAGGCACAGCCAGAAACCTCCATTCATTCCAGGGCTGTTAATCAAACTGCCTCTGCCACCCACAACATGCAGTAAGCAGGGCTGTCTGGGTAGCCTTCTAGTGCTGGGACTGTAAAGCGCTACCTAGGCAATGGTATTGCTTTATATAAAAATGAAATTTCTGCATTCTGAACTGATACTCGGGATCTCGCAGGATGATTTTGTGCTGAGTCCTGTTGTGCCAAACACCCAAAATGTTCAAAGAAAATTGTAATTCAAAAGGGAAGGAATGATTGTTGTTTTTTTTTTTTTCTCTCTGTGTCTTCCCGTAGAAGAACGTCTGTTCCAGAGGGTATGCACTCTCCTACGACATCACCGCGCATTTCTTCAGGGTAACTGCTGCTTTTGTGATTCTACTCTGTTGTCCATGCTAGATGGAGTAGATGTTTCTTTACCAGGATACCTGCCTATATGCTGTTCTTATCAATGAGATGTGCCACTTGTATTCTTGTTTTGAGAATCGTTAGTGTAAATTCCAAAAAGAGCAGGAAAGTGAAGTACCAGGAGGAAGTAGTGGTAGAGGTTGATTTTAATACAGTGCAGCAAAGCGGGTGGGGGAAGAAGCTGTTGGGCACACGTTTCTTTTCCTAGGCCGTGCTGACCCCTACAGTTATTGTTGATTAGTTCACACATGACTTGGTGAGGTACTTCAAAGCAGCAAAGACATATGTGTGTTGTCATCTTGTAATTCATCCTCTTCCAGGGCCTGCTTAATGCCAGCTTGGACTGTGAGGAATCAGCAGAAGGGGTCAATGATGTTCTAACAGCATGTCAAACCAAATGTCCCATTGTGCTTTTCTCCGCAGCGGTAACTGTTCATATTTTGTCTTAAGAGTGCTAGATGAAAATTCAGTATCGGTTCAGAGCGTTTTTTTAAACTTCATTTAATGTAAACTGTGAAGTGTGAGGGTAGTAATTCTTAATGTCTTAGGAAAATTGCAGAGTGTTTTAGTACCCTTGATATTGCTGCATGCCCAGAGCTGGGCATGCTGCCTTCTTTTTGGAGTGTCACTATAGAAGCGGAACAAAGACTGTTTGAGAGTGAGAAGCTGGGAGGCTTGTCTTGGTTTCAGATGCACTGGGGTGGTGGAGGGGCTGGGTGTTGCACGCCAAGCAACCAAAAAGTCCATAAAGCACAGATTTTTCTCCTGTGCGTAACTCTTCATGCACTGTTTTACATGGGGATGCATGTATTTGTTGCGTGTGATAGGCATGTGCATCACCGTTGCTGAGTTTTGAGCTCCTCTGTAGAGCGAGCAGAGGTCCTGCTAGAGGGGCTTCAGGGCACTGTGGTATGAACACGGTCACAAATGACCCTCTTTGCATTTCCACAATGTGGAAATTCTCACGTTTATTATGTGTGTATGTACAACTTGAACTTTTTCATTAAGGGGGGTTGGGGGGGAACCCTTTCTCTGAGTACCTGGCTGAGAGAGCATGCGTATCTGCCTGCAGACAACTCCTGAGTACACCACCACTAATGCTGCTGATTTCCGTCTTTCATCCCAGCTTTGGTGGCCAAGGCTGGAGCCAATACTTTGCTCTCAGTGGAAGAGACTCTTCGGGGCTCCACTTGCAGAAGAACTGGAAAGACTGAGGGAATGGCAGTCCTCGGCTACCAGGTGTGTGTGAGGAACCGAGCGTGGATCCGCAGGCAGGAGAACCTGCTCTTTGAGGGATCAGCGCCCAGGAGGCCTCTTCCATGAGGCAGGTTGGGTTTCAGCAGGCAGTATGAAATGCTAATGTGGACTGAGGCTTGTAGGACAACTATATACAGATTCCTTTGTAGAGTTTAAACTCAAAATGGGTCATTATAATTATTTAGTCTGGCCTTCTGTGTAATATGGGTCAGAGTGTTTCACCATAAGGAAAAGAGAATCTTTTTAGAGGAGACTGGAAGGCAGTCCTTGTTAGACAAACACTGGAAATAGCCTTTAGCACAGTGTTGAGTCACTCACTCAAGCTGCCGCTCCCTTTGCTCCCTGGATTTAGTGAATCTCTGGTCTCCTGAAGCTACTGACTGTTTCCCTGTTGTATGCTTCCTTCTTTACCTGTCATTATGCTGTCTTGTTCAGCGTCCTGCAACTTTTCTCCAAAAACTGGGCATTTAGTATAAGAATCTCCTTGCAGGTAATAATCACGTGCTTCTGTAGTAGAGTATACAGTTAACTACCTGTCCAGCCTCTGGTAAAAGAGATTTGGGAATGCTGCTGTCTGTTTCTAGACTTTATTTTTTTAGAAACTGTCTCCATGTAGCATCCTACTGCAGGGAAAAAAAATAATGGATAGAATAATTTTTTTTTTTTTGGTCCCAGTCGTAAACTTACACCCTTTGCCCAAGCCCCTGATTTCCTCCTCATTCACTGCTGTGAAGTTTTTTCCTTTTTTTTCCTCCAAAACCGTGACATGCTGGTTTTATTTTCTAGCCTCCTTTCTTCAGGAGTGGTTTTCCCTCTCTCTGCCCCTCCTTGGATTTTGGCTGCCTTCCTCCATAGTACTGTTCAACAGCAGTCACCACGCGGACGAGAGAGAAATGCACTGAAGAGGCTGGGGACTGACAAAGAGCAGGCAAGACAATGCATTTTAAATGTCTGCTGTTCCCTACACGTGAAAACTAGAAGTAGAATGTCTTTAACCCAGAAAGACTTGTCCTGAGATACAGATGCATCCCTCGTAAACCCTGTTGTGAAATCTTGCTGGTGGCTAGTCGATAAAATGTAGCTGTAAATTACCAGTTGCTAAATACTTATCCTAGAGGCAAAGTTGTTCCAAACTTAAACTTTTAACTCAGATACTGGCTCCTCTGTGAAGTCAGGGAAGATTATTAAACAGGTGCTTTAAAAACTGAAGCTGGAGAGAGTGCTGCAGAGATTGAGAGCTCAATCCATGGTGCGCCAGGATCACCTCTCCCTCTGACAAAGGAGCAGTCCTTGTGGATTTTAGCTCGGGCAACTTGTCTGGGAGGTTAAGGAGATGCAGAAAGTTTGTGAAACAGGCAGGAGTGCAGGTGTTTTAAGGGCTCTGGGAAGACGTGCTGGGAATCCCAGGAACAGACCTCCTGAGGGTTTTACCAAGTCTGTTCCAGGAAGTGCCTCCTCTGTTTCGCCATGCTCACTGTCCTCCATGCACGGGAATTCTCTGCAGTGCTGAGGAGGAAGCCGAGCTGCTGCCCAGCAGTTCTGTCTGTTGGTCTTCCAGGGGACAGCCGGGACCAGAGCTCGGTATGGGGAGTGTCCCTGTACCGAGACATTCACAGGTAAATAGTGTTGAAGCGGAACCTGTGCCTTACTATTTACTCTTAAGTTTTATTGCTCCGGGCAGCAGTTACGGTAGCAGCTCCTCTTGTTATGGGATTGATTGCTCCACTGTTTATACTGGTCTAGAGCCAAAAGCTGCTAGTCAGAAACTGGGGCCACTGAGTTGATATGAGCATTTAGTACATGTGGAATAACAGCGGCTTTCACTTCAAAAATCTGCCTTGAGAGAGGAGGAGGATGCCAGGAAGAGATGTGGTAGGGATCCAGAAAAGCGATAACCAGCGTATGTCAGGGCAGGATTACGATGCACTTGCTGAGACAGGAGGCTGCAGAGCATCTGCTGGTGGTATGCTGGCTGTGGACCAACATTAGCTCTCCTCCAGGTTTACATCTGTGGTAGCTCGCTCCGTTTTCGCTGTATTTGGGAGAAGTTGTCATCTGATGTTTGACTTGCTGACTGCAGCAAGCCTTGCTTTGAGAACAGGGAATTTAGCGTGGAATTTACCCTTAGAAGTAATGAACAATGTCAGGCTGCAGTCTGTCATCTTCAAACACGCTGCCTTCACCTGGAAGGAACAGCAGTACTTGTAGTTCATCCAGGTCCATCCTGGGAACGTGCTCGGTGAAATGTTATTTCCTGATTGGAAAGTGCAAGTTCTGAGTCACCACCGCAGATATAACTAACAGGCAGTCTCTTTTCCTTGCAGCTTCTTGTTTCTCTGCTGTTCTTCTCACTCATGGATCTCGTCTCAGCAAAAATAGCACCAAAGGTAAATTGAGCCCTGAGGGAATTCTCATGACACTAAACGTGTCTGATCTGCTTGGTTTGCTGCCTAAAAATGCTTTGTACTGGTACTGTGAAGGCTGGTAGCTTGTTCTGCCAGAAGGAAGGGATCAGCAACATCCCAGACAGAGCCTGCTGAAAGCCCTTCTGTTCCTATCAGATTAAACCTGTATTTTCCTCTAACTGACGTTATCTCCCCTTTCACTACAGCAGCTTTTATTTCTCTTCCTGAGTGACTTACTATTTTCAGTTCCCTGTTCAGCCTTTATACCTCCCAGGTAGTACAGGAACCTCACATCTCTTGGCTTTTGTGTAGCATTTCATATTTGTTAGATGATGTTTTTCCCCAGGCTGGAAATGTTCATGTTCATTCACAGGAGAAGAGGTCCCCAACACGGGGGAACATTGGTTTCCAAATGATTTAATGCTATTAAATGAAGGAGCAAAGATGACAAGTATCTTCCAGCCACTGTCTGCCCTAAGCAGCCTCCCGTCTGTGAATGCTTGTTTCTGTCCCTTTGCTGTCTTCTCAGCTTTGAAGTGCAGCCGTTTGTGTAGTCACCAAACAGATTGGATCGGGGAGCAGATTCAAGTTCAAAATAATCATTTGGTCTCGTAGTCTGTCTTTGGGAGAGCATGGAGGAAGAGTCATTGAGGAAAGAAACATCTTGAGCAAACAGATCTGGGAGGTTATTCCAACTAAAATGACTAATGCAAAAAAACCCCAACACCCCAAACCAATCCCAAGACATGCTGTCACTGGAAAGGTTAGAAGGGGAAAAAACCTGCTCTGGGGGGGTTCGGTGCAGGACATGCAGTGGCTCCGTGCTGAGCTTCCCCCTCGCCCGAACTGAGCCCCGTCATGGCCTGGTTTGGTGATGAAGGCACTGCATTACTCCTGTGCCTGGTGACCCAGGGGGAATCCAGGCTGCCCGGCAAGGGGAAGGACTTGGGCTAAAGGCCTTTTAACAGGGCACTTATGTACACAGTCTCTCATGGGAGGGTTCCTTTCTGCTGTGATGCAACTAAAGCCGAAGACCTGTTCTTTCTGACACCCAGGAAGGAGTGGATTTTCAGATGTCTCTGGAATGGTGTCTGGAGATCTTGCAATGCCTGGAAGACAGGAGCATGTCCTGGCCACTTCTCTTCCATTCGGCAGATAAAGGTGAGCAAGTCCTGCCTCCGAGGGGTGGAAAGGCGACGTTCAGTGCTGGGCAGGCCTGCCCCATCTCTTTCATTAATGAGTGTGCCTGTAAGAAGGAACTGATGGCCCTTTGTAAGCAGCACAAAAACCACTTGCTTGAGTAACTGCTGAGAATATCCTGCTTTTAGCCTGCAGTATGGTGACCCAGCTGATGATCAGGAACAACTGAAACGCAGTACTGTTCCCTCTACCAGAGGAAGCCTCAGAGGGGACAGTGTTCTTCTCTCAAGGGTCCACACACCCAAGGACTAATGTTTATTGTGGGCCGGAAGGAAACCGTGCAGGCCCTGTGCTGCTGTAGAAGTATGCAAGGTGGCCTGATGACCGCTGAAGATGCTTAGTGCTTCTCTCTGGCTATTGCAGACTCTAGAAAATACTGCGTCCTGCGCAATGCAGCCTCGGACCATCACATCCGGCTCTTGCCTGTTGCGTTCTACAGGTAAGGTCCTTCTGGGCTCAGAAGGGATGTTTTCATGAGGGGGATGTGGTGGATGGTTTGCATGTACAGCAGCTGGTGCGGGAGTAATTACTGCTGGCCTGTAGGTGAGCTGAGCTCTTCCTTAGCTGTGCAGGAGAGAATACGTGATCACGGCAGGGTTGCTATTTAAGGAGCCCTGTATCTTTTGCTAGAAGTTTCCCTTCAGGTTTGTGCTCCAAACAGGAGTGTTCCTGGCTGCCCTCCTGCGGTGGGGTGGCCCTGCACACAATGGGACTTGTAAAATGGACAGTGGCAAGAGCACCAGCTGTTTGTGTTGTGTCTTTCCATGTTTGAGCCTACCATGCAACCAGTGCTAACCGGACATGGTGTGTGACTTCCTCTAGCCTCACCCCTTGCTTTCACCACGAGCTGCTCACCAGAGAGCAGACCTTCCTCTACGTGGCGCTCGATTTGTACATCCAGCTGCTTCGGCTCTTTGTGGAAGGGAGAGACCTGCTGCAGTCTGATCAGACAGGGCAAAGCCCAGACCCTGGAGAGCACGTGAGTGAAGCTCAGTCTTTCTTTTTTTCCCCTCTTGTAACTGTGAATCCTATTCTTTATCCCTTCCTCTGCCACCTGTAGTAACCCTCTTGTTCCCACCTTGCTCTACAAAGCAGAGGTAGCATGTGGGGGCCACCTTTGCAGGCAGTCAGCTTGCTCGCACCTTGCAGTGGAGAAGCTTCCAGTGCTTGGTCTTGGGGGAAATATCCAGCACAGCTGTCCTGCTGCTGCCTGAAACCTAAGCTGCCTTGCTGCTCTTGTACAGAACCTCAGGGCCAATGCAGTCACTGATCAAGTGATCTGTGTAACCTGTGAATGGCCCCTAGGTGTGGTGTAGTGGTTCCTGTTTCACTTTTGGAGGCAGGGGCTGAGAGCTAAAAGTGACGTTGAGCTTGGCATTGTGTCTCTCCTCCTTGTTCTCCAGGGGGATCCCTTGGAGGTGATCTCCACGGCCCGGCGGTTCCTGCTTGGTGCGATCCCTCGATGCCCTGCCCAAAGCTTTGGAAACATACGGCTGGTGAGTTGAGATTTCTTCCTCTTCCCCGGCTCTGTGAGAGCTGGGAGCGCTGCTTCTGCCTGTGTAGCCTTTCTTGGGCACTGATCCTGTACTGGTGCTGCCTGCTTAACCCCTGACACACACTGCATTTCTGCAAGACATTTGGTAGTGGCGGAGGACACCTGCTGCTCAATCAGTGCTATAGCCACATCCTCCCTCTCCTGGGCTGCGGGCTCCATCTTTCTCAGCATTAAACACTGCCCTCACGCAGTCTCGCTCCCACCTCTTGCTTAATGCTTGGTCTTGGGGGAAATACCCAGCACAGCTAAATGGCAGGTGTTGGAAGCTTCCCACAAACGTTTTGTTGTGAGCCAGGAGACTCTGTTATTTCTGTGTGAGTCAGCAACAGCTTCCCTCTACCTCTACTTTGCTGAGAAGCAGCAAAATGATGCTGTAACTCGCTTTGCGGCAGCACAAGCAGGTCTAATACTAGCTGTTTGCCCTCTCCCCAGCTACTGGCTACGTGTGAAGAACTTGACCCAGAGCTGGGAGCCACCCTCCTGCACTTCTCAAGGCCTGACGCGGCCATGGAGCTGGACGAAGAGCTGCTCCTGTTCTGAGCGACAGGCACGGCCCGGGGCAGGCAGAACATCCTGACTACAGCTAAGGTGTTACCTTTCTCACCAGTGCCATTTCTTTCAAATTACTTTGTAAATAATTTATTACAAGCATAACCATGAAGCTCTTGTTACAATAAAAAGTAGGTTACAAATTTCAGTTTAGACTTGCTTTGGGAATCATAATTTTTTTTTTTTCCTTTTTCAAAACAAAATGTCTGCTTAAAGTTGTTCCACTGTCCTGTGTACCCTTGCAGCCACCTGAGGGCAATTCTGTACAGGCAGCAGCTTGTGCGGGCAGGGAACAGTTGTGGCCAACTCTTGTTTCTACAGCTGTGTGCGTGGGGAGAAGGGGGACCACGAAGGGGCGCTGCCGAACATCCATTCCCCTGGGATTAGACAGACTCTTAGTACAACACTGCTGAATCAGACGTGAGCATGGAGAATCACAGCATGATAACAAGCTTTTTCTGAGCAAGCTGAAGCTAATTCCACTGAGTTCTTTGGGAGACTAAAATGTAGATTAAAAATCTCCACTCTGCCATATGGTTTCTACAGGGCTGGACTGGGAAAGGGTCCCCGTCCCCCTCAGGTGGGCTCCTGCTGCGCAGTCACTTCTGGCTTTACCGCCTGGCTTTCTGAGGTCCCTGAAGTATTTAGGAGGAGAATGGGCTCTGGCTCCAGTGGCTTGGCTTTGTCCTGAGTCTGGGTCAGAGGGTGCACCATGGACATGTGGACATTAAGGTTATGGGCCTTCTCGAAGCGCTTCCCACACTGGTCGCAGGCAAACTCCAGCTCCGTCTCGGCTTTGTGTTTGGTCATGTGGTACTTGAGCGATGCTCGCTGTCTGCACTGGAAACCACAGATTTCACACCTGCAAGGCAAAGCAGGGGCTTAGGACTGAGCCTGGAGCCACAGCTGCGGCATTTGCTCTTTGTCACACGGAATAAGCCCATGAGAAAACAACCGCAGCCTCACTGCTGCTTTCTCATAGCATCTACAGCTACCCTGGTCACGCAACACAATTCTCTTCCTCAGGCCGCAGCTCGTCACTGGTGGCTGAGCATTCAACAGGAATAGAAGGAGGCGTAAGACTTGCTCAGCAACAGGAAGCTCTGGAGCTGGAGCACGCACTATAGATGAACATTTAAAGTGATGTTTAATCACTTTAAAAGCCAGGACACGGCCAGCTACAGGCAGGGTTTGTGGCACAGAATTACCCTGTGCTAAGAACAGCGACCGTGAGAGCTCAGCAGAACTTCACTATCCCTTCTATCAGCTGTAAACGGATGGCTGATGTGCACTTACTGGAGGGGCTTTGCTCCTGAGTGCCGCATCTGATGGACTGAGAGGTGTTTGCGTTGCTTAAAGGTCTGCCCACATTCATCACAGATATAATTACGTACCTCTGCAATGGAAAAAGGGAGAGTGTCATCGATTCTGCTGATTTTTTAGTACATAAAATGCATACACACAGCTGCCCACGCTTACTGGTGCAGTCTGAATTCCTCCCCCTGCCTCACATCCCCCGCACGATGGCTTGTTACAGGTTTACAGGCAAGGCACACAGTTCTACACCCCGCACAGAGTCTTGCCATGGCACCTACAAGCCTCGTGCAATGAATCCTTGGGTGTTTGTAACACCCGTCGCCTGGTGTGAGCAGAGCCTGCCAGGACACACCTGTATGAATGAGTTTCACGTGACGCTGTAGGTACCGGTCAATCATGAACACCTTGTTGCAGCCAGGATGAGGACAGGGCCTCTCCCGAACCTCCTCATGATGCTCTTTGATGTGTTTCTGTAAAGAAAGGATAGAGTTTCTATCATTGATCATCTAGTGGAGATCAGGGCTGCGTTCTCCCTAGTGAAAAAGGGGGATCCCCTAATAAACGAGACACACACACACCACCCCCCCGCGAATCTTGGCAGCCTTGCGCATCAGCGCTGCCGCACTGTGAAAAACCAGAGACTTGCATCCAAATCCTGGCAGCAGGGGCTTTAACAGGACACAGCAGAGCTTGTTCCAAGGGCTGCTGCCAAGCCAGCGGCAGATTTCCAGAACAGGAGGAGCACGCAGAGCCAGAGCAGCTCCTGTTGCTTTTGGGAGCATAGAAAAAGGCCTCCGACTGCTTCATTTAGTCGCCTGCCGCGGAGTTAGGCAGTGAATTAAATCTGTCACAGATCCTCTCCTTGTGTGGAAACTGCTCTGTAACACTCAAAGCTATGGGTTCGGGACAGGAGCAAGCCCTGAACTCACCTTCATGCCATCTGCCCCTCTGTAGACAGCCGTGCATCCCTGGTAAGGACACTTGTAAATGGTAGGCAGCTCCTCCCTGCAAAGCAGAGGCCTGCCGTCAGCCAGCGTGCCGAGCGCGGGGATGCTGCCCAGCCGCCGCCTGCTCCTTATTACCTTTCACATTTGATTTTTTTTTTCCAGCCTGGCTTAGGCCCCGGCTTCTTCCTTATTTTGGGCTCTTCCGCCTTCTTTGCTTCTTTGCTGTCACTTTTCTTGCTAGAAACCCTCCAAGAAGGAAGAGAGAGAGTGGTTTAATACTTGATGTTAGTTTTAGTCCTCCCACCTAATCGTCCCCGAGTGTTACACGTGGTCTGACGGCTTAGCCTGACACTTGACCTGGCAAAGCAGGAGCACGCATACATCCAGTACATGTGAGCTGAGCTGCGGTAATTAGCGCTGGGCCTGGGGAAGAGGAACACGGCCCTGCTTCAACCTGATGGGGAGCTCAGGGAACACAGGTGCTGGGGCAGAGCCGTGAGCTCCAGGCAGGGATGTGGAGGGAGCTAAGGCCATAAAGGAAAGCGATGGTGTTGGCCCAGCTGAGCCCAGCCCGGCACAAGCACAGGGAAGGTGGCCACCAGCCCTCCCGCTCACCCGCAGAGAGCTCTGCTAACCACACAGCAAGCCCCTTACTTCTTTTCGGGGTAAGGCTCGAAGGAGTCATCTGAAGATTGCATGTTTCTCTTCTCATTTTCATCGTCGCTCAAGAAGTCCCTGAGAGAGAGAAGATGCCCTTTACTGACACAGCACGGGACCGGCACTTCAGCGTCTGCGGCAGCAGCAATACGTGTTCTTCGTTCCCAGTGCATCCATCTCCCCCACACCACGGCAGCCAACGCTCCACGTGTTCTCCTCCCCCCATAATCTCCCCGAGCAAATACAGCCCCGGTGAACACAGCAAATAGCAAAATCAGGTCCTTTTAGGACTAGATCTCTGTAAGAATAACTGAACCACTGTCAGGGGAACAAAAAACAGCTGTTACTGAAAAGATCTATTCATTGTTGAGAGATGTTGCCATCGCTTTCTATACTAGGAAAAGTAATTTTGTAGATCACGAATGTAATGTAATTGTCTGGCGCAGGTTAATTAAGCTGCAGGTCATTCTGTACTTCCTCATACGTAGCAGCCACATAGGTTTTGGTTTTTCTTTCTCCTTCTTTTAAGTCTTAAGCCATACAAGAAGCAATTAATTCTGCAGCCAGGAAACAGACAATAAATTGTTGTGGCGCTTTTAATGTGACAGATGACAGATTTAGCTGACACACTGAAATAAGTCTCGGCCATTTGGTACTTTAGACTCAGAATGACTGGACTCAGTTATCAGTTATTTACAAGCCTCACTTTAAATACCTATGTTTGAAGGATTTAGCCAAATCTTTGATCATAAAGACTGCTAAGCTGCCAGTGTCCCTCCCACTCCTGCTTCCCATTTAATTGCTCTCCCTGTGAGCAAAAGGGGTGATTTCTGCGACTGCCACCCCTTGCCTGCGTTCCTGTACCGACTGCTCTTCTGGAACCCCAGCACGGAGCAGCGGCGAAGTGGAATCGCTACGAGGCCGAGGGGCTGGAGCAGCGGCACCCAGATCCAAGCAAGCCCCCGCTGCCCCCTGCACGGTTCCTTCCCCGGTGCAGGGCAGGGAACGAAATAGGACCAGGTTTTCTGGAAGCAGCCAACACACACAGAGAGTACACGCGTGTGCAACCCCCCCCTGCAGCACAGGCAGCGAGGAGGGGAGTTCAGCGCATCAACGGCGGTGTGAGCTTCATCACAGCCGCTGCAGAGCCACCGCTCTGTGACCTCCGATGCCGGTTCCAAGGGGCCTCGAGGGCCAGGTCACTCATGGAGAAAGCTCTCCAAGATGCGTCATTTCATACTCGCAAAGAAGACATTAAGGCTATTTTAAACCCACTCTTCTCTCACCCCTCAGAAAGGTCACTGAACTCGTCTTTTACCCGCTCATCCGACGTTGCAGACAGAACCTGCTTCCCACTCAACTGTCCTAGGGAATGAAGGAGAACACGGTGCGTTACAAGGAAAAGCAGCAAAAACAAGCCAGCGGAGAGAGCTGCCGAGAAGGAACCAACCACTCCAGGTTCATTCAGTGTGACTCATACCATGTGAAAATATGTGCTACACAACAAGTTAATGATTATTTAGACCAAAATTCTTCTCTCGTGTGCTTGGAGACCGGTCTCCTGGCACCACAGGGACAGGAGAGCCTTCACCCTGGAATTCCCACAAGCATCTTTTGGTTTCCCCCATGACACCTGCTCTGTAACTGACAGACTCGTCTCCAGGTGAGTCCCAGCTGCCATTCCTCTTTCCAGCAGCGGTCTCCCATGGCTGTCAAAGCTAAACACAGCCTGACTTCCGTAACTCAAAATCGGTGTTAATGCCTCTCTTCTCAAAGTGGCATTTGGGGGAGCTCAGCCTGTAAGCAAGCCCGCCCGGCAACTTCCCTCTGCGAACAGAAGGGGCTCCTGCTGTTGGGAATCACCTGCAGCTGCAGCAGGGTGGGGGAAACCCCTCCTTGCAGGAATATGGACAGGGTTTGGATTGAGCAGAAAAAAAACATCTGGCAAACATGCTGCTGGAGAATCAGTGACCATTCTGCACCACTCAACAGGCACAAGTCCCCCAGCAAGAGCAAGGCAGCAGGGTCTCACCAGCTGGGCGCAGCCTGCTAAGGAATGGCCAAGTCTCACCCCCCTGTCGGAGGGGAAAATAGCGCACAGGGTGAGGAGACCGGCTCTTTTTGTGCGACGTGATCGGCTGACCCCGTGTTCCCCCTTCCCTTCTGCAAGGCTCAGCATCCCCGATCAGAGGCGATTCTCTGGGCAACCTGCACTCCCCAAGCAGGGGTCTGCGTCCTCCCTGCGGAGCAGGAGTCTCTGAGAAGGGGGCCCAGCCCCACCATCGCTCCCTGGGCCTGCCCTCCACCTCTTTGCCCTTCCCCAGAGGCCTGGAGGGAGATCGGAAGGCAAATCCCTTACCAATGGCACTGCTCAGTGGTGACACGGGCTGCGGCAGGGCTTTCTCCTGTAAGGAGGCCATGCTGTCCAGTTGTGGGTGAGATGAATCCCTGTTCTGCAGCGGCTCATTCTCCACGTTCAGTGGCACTGATGTGGTCCCTTTATTCGCGGGCTGCTGGCAAGGAGTTGTCCTTACTGGTGCATGCTGGGGTTTGGGAGTAGAAACAGCCTCGGCATTGTCTGCCCCTGCCCCGTTGTCAGTCAAGCGCTGCGCCGTGCTCTTGTTCCACTCCCGTTTGACAGACAAGGCGTTGTCGACAAGCACCGTGCTACAGTCCGAATCCGTATCCATGACGTAGTCGTGCCCGTCCCCGCAGCCCCAGACGGCGCGGATGATGCCGCAGTACTCGGAGGAAAGCACGCTCTGCAGGCTGGGCACCGACGGGCAGCTCCCGGCGTGCGCGTGTGCCCACGTCACCAGGCTGTGCAGGCACTGTGGGCTGGAGGTGATCAGGTCGACTGTCGGAGGAGAGAGGCAGCAGGTGCAGAGTCAGTCCGCTGGGCCAGCGAAGGGCACAGCCAGACGCAGGGAGGGACAGAGAGGGACCTGCTCCCCCCCAGGGAGGGGACAGGGCTGTGGACACGCTCCTGCACTGCACTTCTGCATCAGAAGGAAGGTGGGAGACACCCTAAAGGCGCTGCACCCAGATGGACTGGGGCGGGGGCAGTCCCATCGACTGCCAATATCATTAATTTTACGGCTGAAAGTCTATTTCACTGCTGAAAGTGTATTTCTGATTGCCCCAGTGTCTGATGGAGGCTGGGACAGGCCTGGCACTGCCACCCAAACCCACCCTGCCTGCTCTTTGTAACCCCCCCGTGAGCCTGTTCCGTTCTGCTCGGGGAGGCTGGTGCCAGCGAGGATCCTCCCGCGGAGAGAAGAGGGGGAACTGTAACCAGCCAGAGCCTGGGATGGTCCCTGTGCCGAGGGATGCAGGAACCACACTCCTGGGTGGTCATTCCTCAACACCCATAAAATCCAGCCCTCCATTGATGGTATCACAAAAAGAAAAGGAAAAAGCTCCAGGAGCAGGCACTCACCCAGACAGGAGGCACCTCCTTCTGCACCCGGCTGCGCCTGGGACACGCCGCTCCTGCAAAAGCCAGAACAGCACAGTGGGGTCTCGGGGGTTATGGAGGGACCAGGTGCCAATAGATGGCAATTTACTACTCCTGATAACTCACGGAAAGAAAGAAATGCAACGTACTTTCCTTTCGACTTCATATGGCCTGTGGGAGACGCGTTCACCCTCTGGATAAATGTTCTGAGGACGCTGCGGCATTTGTAGAACTGGGCATGGCATTTCTTGCAGACGAACTGGGGGAGCGCGGGGTCCTGCCGCACCGCCACGCCGACCAGCCGCTGGAAGTCGGTGAAGAAGACCTGATCCACGCGGCGCTGCTTCTCCGAGTTCTCCCCCATCACAGGCACCTTCCCGAAAGCATTCCGCAGGCTCCTGGAGGAGAACTTCCCGTGACAGAGGCGACAATAGCCGGTGCTCAGGGCTCTGCCAATTCCTGCCAGAGAAGGATTGAACACAGCTGCTGGGTGCCGGCTGCAGGGGTATGGCAGCCGGCTACGGCCTGAAGGATCTGGCGTGCTGGAAGATATTCCCCTTCCCTTGATCCAGGCTGCCTCCGAAGCCCTGGCTTCAGCACAAGCATGAAAAAAGCTGGGCAGGAAGAGAGAGACCTTCCCTGTGACCCTCCCCTGCAGATCATGGTCCCGCTCCACAACCGGCTGACCCTAAAATCCGCCTTTCTGGCCCGACTGCCCCAGCTGAGGAACCTCCTCCCAGCTGCGGCGTTCCCAGGGCTCGCTCACACACGTTTGTGCTTTTGCCAACACCGTCCCCTCGGCTTAAGTAGTTCCTCTCCCTCCCCAGTGTTTATCTCCAAAGTATTTATAGCCGGCGGTCGCGTCCCTCAGCCGCTGCGAGCCTGGGCCGCCCCAGCAGCCCCTTTGGGACGCGCCGATCCCCAGCCACCCTGGTGCGGGGCAGGGAGCTGGGGACGTGGAGCTGCCGCAGCTCCGAGCGGGGAGCGAAGCCGAGCCAGAGCAGCGGGGCAGGATGAAAACCGTCTCAACCCGGCTCTCCTGACCCATCCCACGGCATCCCGGCTCCGCGGAGCGTGGCTCCGTCCCTCCGCTGGGCCAGCGCGGGGAAAACTCCCCGACGCAGCCTCTGCCCGGCCCCGATGCCACCCGGCTGCGCCCCAAACCCTCCGCTCCGCCCGCCCGGCGACAGGGAGGGAGCAGGGTCCCGTCTGCAGCCCCCCAGCCACCGCCGAGACCACACCAAGGTCCTTCAGAGCGACTCGAGGTGCCACCGCGCACCGGAGACCGGTGTGGCCAGGCTGCAGAGCCCCCGGGGAGGGGACAGAGACGGGGAAGGGCAGCGCTTCGCCTTTAGACACCCAGCTTGGAACCGTTTGACGATGAAACTTATCTCCCGCCCGCAGCCGCCCCGGCAGCGCGGCGCTGGGCTATCGGCCGCCTCCAAACCGGGGCCGGACAACGGCGGAGCCCCCGAGGGCGGCGGGAGGGCGAGCTCCCGTCCGCCCTCCCCTC
>VYZM01009494.1:43215-54109 GCA_013398915.1 Dromas ardeola | reverse complement strand
TAACCCCACTGCCCCACAGCCCCAGGGTGCAGCCGCCTTCCCCCGCCCCCAGCCAGCCCATGGGCTCCATCCAGACCAACCGCGCCTGATTTCCCCAGAGGAGCCCAGACCCACCATCCCTTCCCCAAAGAGTGGGGCAGCGAGGGGAGAACAGCCCCAAAACCAGAGGAGGAGCTTGGAGATGCCTCCTGGACCGGGATCTGCTGGCAGCAGGGAGGGGTGATCCCACAAGCTGTCTGCACGCCCACCTTGTTCTCCCCCATCGCCTTCTGCATCTCCTCGAAGGTGGTGAAGAACTCCCCGATGAAGTCGTGTTTGCCCCGCGAGTCGTAGTCCCACACCACGCACTGCGGTGGGGGACCGATCAGCCCCGGCGGGGCAGCACCTGTCCGGGGGGTCCCGCACACCCGCACCCCCCAGCCCTGGCACCATCCCTGCCACCATCCCTGGTGGTTTGGGTTCCCCAGCATGCTGCCCATGCAGGGCTGTGGGGAACACAGGGGACACGTGCCCCCGGGGCAGGGGTGGGGGTCCCCATCGCCCTTCCTCACCCTCAGCTTCCTTTTCTCCTCGCAGCTGCAGAGCGAGTTGAGGGAGACCTTGAAGGGCTCCCAGATGGGGCTCAGGTTGTTCTTCACCACCTGCGGGACGAGGGGCTCAGCGGGGCCGGGCAGCCGCCGGGGTGGCAACGGGCCGGCCGAGGGACCGATCTTGCCCAGGGCCTCACCTCGGTGCGGTACACCAGCTGCTCGCTGCGGTCATCATCGATGCGGTAGATCTCCAGGAAGGGGTCCGACTTGCTGAAGAGGTCCTGGAGGAGGGAGGATTGAGGCAGAGCACCGTCTGCCCTGCCCGTACTGCCCGCCCTGCCTGCACAGCCCTTGCGGGATCTCCCGCCCATGGGACCCGGCTCACCTTGTCATCCAGCTTCTTGGCCCGGAAGGCGAGCTCCACGTAGCCGTTGTTCCCCGAGATCTCCTCCGAGATGACCTGCGAGGAGAGGTGGCCGCAGGACGCTCAGCACCCGGCATGGCTTTATCCCCCTGCCCTCCCTGGCACGGTGGGCACCCCCCAGGGTGGCCAGCAGACGTCAGCAGGGACCCTGAGCCCATCCCCACCCCCAAGAGCCTGGGGAGGCAGCTGGATGACAGCTGGGACAGAAGGATGGTAATTGGGGACCCCCCCATGTGCCCCAGCTCAATGCCAGCTCAGTGCCACCCCACTGACCCATCACAGTGTCACACACATGATCCAGCTTGATGCCATACCCGAATCTGGTGCCACCCACGTGCCCCACCCAGTGCCACAGCACCACATCAGCTCAGTGCCACCCCAGGATCCCTGTTTGGTGCCACCTGTACACCCCAGCTCAGTGCCACCGCAGTGTACCAGCTCAGTGCCACCCGCATGCCCCAGCCCGGTGTCGCTCCCGGTGCAAATTTGGCCACTCACCGTGATGGTGGACTTGCCCGCAAACTTCCCATACTTGAGGAACAGCGGTTTCGTCACCCGCTTCTGTGCCACGATCTGCAAAAGCCGAGGGGTCAGGGAGGGGACGCGGCCGGTAGGTGTCCTCAGGACGGGGGGCGTGGGCTCACCTGCCCCACGGTGCACTCCATGCCCCCCAGGAAGTCATCATCGTGCGTGCCCACGCCGGCGTGCCCGTGGCTGTCGTACACCTCGAACCGCAGCTTCTGCACCTCCTCGAAGTAGTAGTCCACCGTGAAGATCTTGGCGAAGACGGGGTTGAGGTTGCTCTTGATGACCTCGCTGCGGTCCACCTGCACGGCAGGAGCTTGGCTGGGGGGGCAGCGGGGCCAGAGCCCGGCTTGGGGACGGATCCGGGGCCAGCGGAGCTGCCCAGGACCTTGGGATGCCAGAGTTTACCAGGAGTCGGGCACGGGGATGCAGGAACACCAGGACATGGGGATGCAGGGACATGGGTACTCAGGGATGGGGGATGCCAGGCATCTGCTGGGAAGGACCAGCCCTGCACAAGCACTTACCTGCCTGTTCCCGGTGAGTGGCATTTGGAGGCAGCCCCGGTGCTGACTCGGGCAAGGGGATGTGCCCCTGAGGGTGCCAGCACTGCCAGCCCCAGGTCCCAGGGCACTGGTCCCTGCGGAGCTCCGGGCAAACCCCATGGTCAATTCAAGGGGATGCTTTGGTTCTGGACCACAGTTTGCCATGCCTCCACTCAAGCAGGAGCAATGGGCTGATGCCCAGGACAAGCCCCTGCGCTCCCACCCTGGGCTAGCCAAGGGCAGGAGCCACCGGCCACCGCCTGGCAGGCGGGTAGGTGCTCACCATCTCCTGGCCGCGCTGGCAGTGGGTGCCGAGCGGCTTCCAGGAGCCTCCCCCGCACCCCATCCCTGCCAGCATTGACTCAACGGGACGCATCCTGGCCAGGGCACCCTGCCAGCCCGCCAGCCCCTGCCCACCGCCTGCCCGGTCCGGCAGCATCTGCCAAGCCCACACCACCGCGGCGCTGGCAGGGCCACCCCGTGCAGCTCCCTGCCTCCTGCGTGGGCACCACCGGCCCCACAGCCCCACCACGGGGCTCCAACTCCCAGCCCTGCCAGCGTATCCGGGGCCATTTCAGCTCTTGAACCCAGTGGGAAGAGGCTGAGCCAGCTCCAGCCACTGTCCTGGCTGGGCTGGGGGACAAAGGGACAGGGAAGGGACAGCTCAGAGTCCCTCCAAAAAGTGGCCCAGAAGGGCCTCAGGGATCTGGCCCTTGCACAGCATGGCATGGCACGGCACAGTATGGCACGGTATGGTATGGCATGGTATGGCACAGCATGGCATGGCACATCACAGCTAGGCACAGCACGGCACACAGAGTGTGGCATGGCACACCGTGGCACAGCTGGGTACAATGGCTCGGCACGGCATGGCACAGCCTGGGGAGCCGCAGCCCGCAGCTGGCACAGGGCCCCTCGCCACCCGCCCTGGCTCCGGCTCCAGCGAGCAGAGTCGATTACACGCAGAGGGATTTAGCACTAAATCTGCCGGCTGAGCAGCGGTGATTAGCGAGCGCAGAGCTGCCGGCGCCAGCCCAGAGCTAAGCCATGGGGAGCGATGGGAAGGAGTCGTGCCAGCCCCAGCGCCAGCCCCAATGCCGATGCCAGCCCCAGTGTCAACCACGGCTCCTGTGGGCGCCAGAGCCCCGCAGGGCAGTGCAGTGAGGGGCACGCAGCCACAGTGCCGGCCCTGACCCCCACTCCAAGCTGCCCCCCTGTGAATGGAGGGGTGGGTGATGCCATCCAGCTGTCCCAGCCGGGGCTGCCTGTCCCAAGCAGGGTGAGACCAGCCCAGAAGCCCTGATCCACCCCAGGGGTGGCCAAAGCGTCCCTTGGCCCCGGCCCGGGGCAGCAGAGCCGTGTTGGAGCCGTGCACCGTGGGCATCCCATTCCTCAGCCCTTCCAGAGCCCTGGGGCACTCACTCTGACCTGGGCATCTGTCCCCACACGCTGCCAAGGGTCCCACAGCACCCTGCCCAGCCCTGCCCCACAACCCTCGTGCTCTGTGCCCTACACCCTGCACCCCGCACTGTGAACTCTGCACATGTGCACCCTGCGCCCCACTCTGCACCTTGCACCCGACTCTGCACTGTCTTCTGCGCCCTGCGCCCTGCCCTCCACCCTCTCCTGCACCTTGCACCCGACTCTGCACCCCGCACCCCACTTTACACCATCTCCCGCACCCTGATCTGCACCCTGCACCCTGCTCTCCACCCTCTCCTGCACCCTGCACCCCACTTTACACCATCTCCTGTACCCTGCTCTGCACTCTGCACCCTGCTCTCCACCCTCTCCTGCACCTTGCACCCCACTTTACACCATCTCCCGCACCCTGATCTGCACCCTGCACCCTGCTCTCCACCCTCTCCTGCACCCTGCACCCCGCGCAGTGGCTCCTGCCCTGTCTCCATCCCTGTGGGCATCGCAGCCACCCTGGGGCTGTCTCTACTCCTGTCCCCATCCCAGGGACACAAACCCTGCGCCCAGCACCCGACGCCCAGCCCCATCACGTCCCCCATGACAGCCTCCCCCCCACCCTGCCCCGCTGCGGTGGGTGCCGGCGGTGCCCTCCACCCTCCTACCTCCATCCACTGGCCCTGGGACTGCATCAGCAGCAGGACGCAGGGGTCCGACTTGTTGAGCGTGTCGCGGTCCAGGAGGTGCTTACAGCTCACCCGCAGCTCCACCTTGGAGAGGACGGCCAGCGGGGCCTGGGGTGACGGCTCGGTGGCCTCGCCCATGGTGGCCGTGGCATAGTGGGCGGCCGGGCGCGATGGGGGGCAGGCGGTCCCGTGGGCGAAGGGCATGCGGGGGGAGCGGGGCGGCGAGAGTGGCCGCTGCCTTCGTTGCCGTCAGGGTGCAGGGCAGGCACCCGTCATGCCCGGGGCACGTCGCCCCGCGGTGCCAGGCGTGGGGACAGAGCCCGGGTGGAGGTTCCTGGTGACAGTGGGTGTTGTTGGGCTGCTCCGGTGGGTGGAGGGGACCCTGGGCACCTGCTCTGAGGCAGGGGGGCCAGTTCCAGTCCCGATGGCTCCGCGGTGCCCTGCAAGGTGTCAAAGCACAGTCGGGTGAACCGGAGCTGGGTCACCCTTGTGACACTGCCTGCGTACCCCCAAGCGACAGCCAGCCCCACGGGCAATGCTGCACCCCCATTCACCCACCAGCCCCCCCACACCACCCAGGGGGTCCCGTGGGGCTGTGCCCAGCTCTGCCCCAGCCCCACCCTGGGGGCAGGATGTGTCCCACGGGGAAGGGGCACCCGAGTGGGGCTGGGAGGCTGGGGGGGAGCTGGGGCTGTGCAGGGGGCTCCCACCCTGGGGTGCCCCTCCTGGTGCTGGGGAGCAAAAACTCCTGTCCCTGCAGGCAGCGCGCCCCCAGCGCGGGCAGGGATGGCCGGTGAGGGCAGCGGGGACACTGGGTCCTTGTCTGTGCCACCGGCTGACGCTGGCAGTGCTGGTGCCACCCCGGGGCATGGCTAGCGGCACCCCGGGGCGACTGGGGGGTTTTCCCCCATACTGGGGACAGGGACCACCCTCCACCTGGATGCTGGTGACACTCAGCCAGGCGATGCTGCAGTGACGGGTCACTGAGGGGCTCTGCCAGCCTCAGCCCCAGCCCCAGCCCCAGCCCGGGGCTCGTTCCCCCAGCCGCAGCCCCCGGGGGCTGCCTGTCTCGGGCAGGGGCAGAGCAGCCATCCTGCCCTCCTGCCCGCCCGCTGTGCCCTGGTGTCCCCATCCCAGACAAAGTTTCCCGGCGAAGTCATGCCAGGCCCGGGCCCTTCCCGACACGTGGCTCTGGTATCCCAGCTCCGGCGGGCATCATCCCCCTCCCCGGGATGGCGGGCACCTATGGCATCCCCCGGTGGAGGGGACACCGGCTCCCACCCTGCCCGGCCGCCCCCCTCACCTGGGTGCCGGTGGCCCGGGCTCCGCACACGGCGGGGCCGAGGGCTGGGGTCGGTGTGCCAACCGGAGCCGGTGTGCCAGCCGGAGCTGCTGCCGCTGCCACCTCCACACAACTGACTCAAGCTGCAGTTCGGGAGCGGAGCCCTAAGAGGGAGACGACAAGCTCCGTTAACTGCCTCGCTGCCGGCTCCAGAGCAGAGCCCACCGGCGGGCACCGGGGCTGAGCGGGGTCCCTGGCACCGCTGGCCGTGCCAGGGCAGGTGCTCCCACTCCAGGCGAACCCCCACATGGCACAGCCCTCGCTCCCGGCACCCTATGGCCCCTCGCCCTCCCCATGGGGCGCCTGAGGCCCATCCTGGTCCCGGTCCCCACACAAGGATGGGGTGCCCCAGAGCTGGTGGGTGCCCTCCCCACGTGTCCCACACCCCCCACACACGGAGCCCTGGGCACCCCATCCCCCATCCAGGGGCTGCCCCGTCACCCCCCACCACCCACGCACATCACCCCAGCGCTGCTGTCAGCTCAGCTTTATGAAAGATGATGTAATTAGCCCATATTTGGAGGGATTAAAATGTGGATAGGGCTAATGAGCACGAGGGCACCACAGGGCTCTGGGTTTTGGGAGCTAATCCCCAGCCTGGCTGGCAGAAATAGGCCACCCTCCTTCCCTGCTCCTCCCGCAGCCCCAGTGGGGCAGGAGGCAGCCGACCCACAGCGGGACGCAGGGCTGGGAGGGATGAGCCAGCAGCCCGCGGTGGCAGGGACAGCCCCTGCTTCCATGTTTGAACCTTGGGATCAACCAGCTCCGCCAGGACTCTAGCCGTCGGAGCGCTTCACGGCATCCGATCCCCAAGTTTCTGTCACCCAACTGCTAATGAATACAAATGACTCAATTATCCCAGCACAGGCGATTGGCAGCACAGCCAGGCTGCAGAACGGCCCCAGAACTGATTAGCCAGCAAAGGTGCTCGGTTGAGCGCTTCCCGGCACAGGACAGACCCTGCCGATGCTGCCCCATGACCCATCGGCCCCACATCAGCCCCACATCAGCCCCCTGCCCCGGGGCAGGCCCCCCCCAAGAACCACGAGGATGGGCCAGAGCCCCCAGACCCTTCTCCTCCCATAGGCAGGGTTGCAGCCCTGCTATGGAACAGGTCATTGCCCCACAAGCAGTGGGTCCCCAGGTGAGGCTCGTGGGGCAGGCAGTTGCCCACAGCACACCACACCCCCACGGGTGACACCCACCACAACACCCCACCTTCTACAGCAGAGCCAACTGCTCTGCCTCACACAGAACCACAGGCAGAGGTGTGGAAATCATTAAATCTGAAATAATGGCAGTTGGGAGAGCTGGGTGGGAAGGAGACAAAGCCCATCAGGGAGGGGATATCCCAAAAAAGCCCTCAACTGTCAGCTTCAGCAGCCCCCAGCACAGTGAGAGGGGGTCAGGCTCCAGCACAGGAGGGAGCCCGGGCTGCAGCCCTGGAGAAAGAACAGAAGCTTCCCCGAAGAGAGCTGCGCCAGGCCGAGGTGTTTGTTCCCCTCACTTTCAGGCAAGCATGGAAAACTTCCCCAGAAAACGAGGTTTCCAAGGTCTGAACAGTGACTACCCCAGAGCACATCCCTCCACGCAGAGCAGCCCATGATCCGCACCAGCAGATCTGCCAGCTCCCGCGACACACACCAGGAGGGCAGCTCAATCCTGTGCAATTGCCCTGAAAAGACAGCACACTCATATTTCTACATTTTTTTTATTGACAGTTCTAGGGAGAACAGTTCATTTCTTCTTCTCCACATCCTGCTCTGCCGCTTCTTTGGCGCGTTTCGCACGAATCCCAAAGAGCCGGGCGTTGGCCCGGGCCATGCGCAGGCTGGCGAAGGCCTTGAAGTTCTTCTCGTCTTCCGAGATAACACGGGCCTTCTCCCGTTTGAAAACCTAGTGGGAGAGAGCGCCAGACAGTCAGACTGCACATCAGAGGCTCCCAGAGAAGACTGTATTTAAGGCTTAACACAATTAATCTCGCTACATTTTTACCACCAGCTCCAGGATGCCGTTAAGAATAGAGCATTTATGCCATCTACAGGCCCTGCCCTTATCATCACTCCACCAGGCACCTCGTTTCAACCGCTTCCTCATTTGCCAGCGCACGTCAGCACAAGACCAGAACATACCAGGGAAAAAACAAGCGCAACATGAAATCTGAGTCAGGCTTGTGGCACGCTATCGACAGCACCTTTCAGAAGCAGCGAGGGGTTTCAAGACAAATGGTGACTATGCAACCTGCCCGGGCTGCCGTGCCGTCCAGCACACAGCCCTCGCCCCAAATGGCAATCCTGAGTGTCCCCAGTCTCACAGGGGGACGAGCTCCCTCAAAGGTACCAGTGGAAAAACCAGCCTGGAACCCGGCTGGAGGACACAGCGCTGAGCACAAACAGGCGCTGGAGATGCTTCATGTGCGCCTTAACCAGTGTCCTCCTAGGAATTGTGCCATTTGGGGGGTCACTGCGTCTGTGGCCTTCTCCGGGGAGCAAATGTAGCCGTGCGTCTCCCACGCGTCATTTAGGGCAGAAGCGGAACACATACACAATTATTCCCAACCAACAGATCTTGACCTGAACCCCTGACATGGGTGGCTGGAGCTCTCCTCTGGAGCCAGAGACACAGCTCATCAGGAAGGACTTTCTCAGATGGTAACAAATTTAGCAGAGCTCCAAGTAATTAATTCTTTGCAGCGTGCTCTGTTGAACCAAACAGATCTTGGCAAAAGACAAGGATAAGCTTAACCTGTTCCTGGTTTTGTTAGATCCAGGATGGAAACTGTCTGGAGACAGCGACCCTTCGCTATAGAACAGCCAGAAGAGAATCCTCTCCATGAAGTTAAAGTCTCAATTATGTCACACAGAGAACGTGATTTATTTACACTTACATTCTTGATTGGCATAACCGGTCCTGTCAGCTGAGTCGCCATCTTTAGTTCCTCAGCCTGCATAACAAGAGAACAAAAAAATATTATTTAAAAAGAACAGTATTTAAAATTTCTCAGGCTAGTACCTTGGTTAAAAGCACGCCCTGTACGCAGGTACCCAGCTTAAACACGCTGTTAACAATTCTGACTGGAGATTTAACACCGACTGGTAACAAATTCAGCACTTCAGCCACGCAGCTACAGGAGTATCTGGCACAGATGTGCCGCATCAACAACCCGCGTTTTGCCTGGCTATCGATCAGCCCGGATCTGGCCAGAGGAGCAGCGCCTTCGGGAGTTCTGCCAGCTGGAAAAATGTTGACATCTACTGCACCATTTTTAGTTTGATAGCCAGCGTATTCCTCAGCAATTCCTTCTAAGGTTAATTCCAGCTTCTTATAAGAGTATGGCATTGCACGAAAATGATTAAGTTTTATTTTAGATAGTTGATTTCAAGTAAACAAACTTGAAATAGTACTCCAGGCACAAGTATCTGTACCTGCTGGTACAGAAGCTTGAGACCCTTCCTCCGCTGTTCTGAAAAGCAGCCCAAGTACAGTGGCTCCACGGGCTGCGCTACGGTTAAGGAGCTGAGAGCCAACAGACTCTCCAGAAGATTGAGGACAGCTGCACCACACCACCCCGCTTCATGACTCGCACCGTCCCACGGGAAGCGCAGGCAGAGCCAAGGAAAGCAAAACGGCACTCTAGATCTCGGTGAGATTTTAATGAAAAGCATTTTTGTATGTCAACAGCAACAACCTTCTCGAGACTGCCTTACGCATGGCTTTCACCGAACTACTCCACTGAAGAGTTTGTCCTTGCCTCCCTCACCCTTTCCATGCAGCTGTCACCACGGCAGAACATACACTCCAGACGGGCTTCTCAGCCGTTCTGACAATTTAGCTTCGTAAACTAGAATTAAACTGGTCGGTCAACCACCAAAGCTCCAGCAAACAGACCATCCGTCTGAGCTGCACCCCTTCAAGCCGCACGGCAGTCCCCAGGCCAAACGTCTGCCCAAAGCCTTCCTGTAACCCAGGAGGTCTCCGTGGAAGGGGACTCTTACCAGGCCTGGCCTTGCGCTGGGCTCAGCCATCCCCTATGTACATACCCAAGAGCCACGCTGCCCCCGAGAGGAGGGCTGCTCCCCCCGGGGGGTTTACATGATGAGAAGTGATCAAGAGCACTGCCTGACTGCACACCACGGCACCAGGGTGGACTCACGACCAAACCTCTGAAAACGTTACCCCACACAGACCCCATGAAACAATTCTAGCCGTCAAGCACTTACAGAGCTGTCTCCCTTCTTCGGCATAGCCGGCTTCCGTGGGAAGAGGATAAGCTTGGAGCGGTACTCCTTCAGCCTCTGCACGTTGGCTTGCAGGGACTCTGTAGACTTGTTGCGTCGCCGGGGATCCACGGAGATTCCAATAGTCCGGGCAAACTTTTTGTTAATGCCAGCGAGCTGAAGGGAGAGCGCAGTGTGTCAGCATCCCACAGTTCCCACCACCACCGCACTACTGCCGGGGGTTGCTCCGGTCATCAGCCAGACAAGGGCTCGAGCACAGCCACCATGGGCTGCAGAACCTGGAGAAAGGCTCCGCATCCGACCAAAAAGCCCATCGGCAGCACCAGGGTCAGGCAAGAGGGACCAACGACACCACAAAGGGCATCCTGTTGTCTGTATCTGAATGTTTAAAATGTTCCGCAGACTTTACAGTAATTTTTGCAGATGGATTTCCCCAAGAGAGCAAAGCACAACCCCCGAGTAATTTTGAGTAGGACATTTAAACTCTGATACACGAGACAGAAATTTATGAAGCCAGCAGGCAGTTAACTCTGGTTCACTGAATACTGGACGCTCCATTAAGGAAGCATTTTTTGTAACCATCTTAAACAAGAAATAACCTAATTTTCTGTTTAAAGACAAACATCTGCGTACCATTTTGTATTATATCATTATCTAAAAATTAAAGAAAAATAAAGTAATGAAGCATTTGGCATCCAGAAGAACAATTTTACTGCTTCAATGCACTAATTTCACTGTTATAAATGTTTTAATTAGATACTAAACAATGCACAAGAGGCGACTGTGGATGCTCGCTGCCAGCAAGCACTGATGTATATTCCCACCCACTACGTGGAGATACATGGGTGGGGGTTTCTGCAGACCACCCCAATCCAGCTGTTAACAGCTGCTCAGCTCAGCACACCTGGGAAGGTCACAGAGAACGCTTTCCTGAAGCAATGGAGAGCGCCAAACGCTTCCCACAGCCTTTAAGTGTTCCTAAACCAACTCACAGCTACTGCATGAGAAACAGCCACAGCTACTCTGCGAGGCAGAACAGTTCCCCAATTCCTGGCACAACATCCCCTGCTTCTGTCAGGGATACGTTAAGCATGGTTTACTTGGTCCGCAACATGAACAGGTTCACACTGGCTAAAACTTTTAGAATTAGCAGAAATGTGTTTCACAAAGAAACAAGAGAATTTAATG
>VYZM01009494.1:8727-43176 GCA_013398915.1 Dromas ardeola | reverse complement strand
TAAGAGACTCAATTAAGGGTCTACCAGAATCTGATTTTAACGGAATTTTGTCTAAGTAAGTCTGAGCAAACAAATGGACGTTTACTTTTCAAAACAACCTTTCACTCTGACGTACACTACTACATCCCCACCCACAGTTATAAAGAAAAAGCTAAACCAGTATTTTCTATGCTCCTGTAGAGCCAGGAACACCAACCGTCTCCTCTGGCTCAGCCAGCGCAGCAGATACTGACACCTCAGCAAGTCACTTGCACATTGTCTACGTGCAGAACAACAGGAGAAGACAACTGAGCCCAGACTCAGAGTTCATTTTATCGGCTTGAGACGAGCTCCCCATACTTACTTTAAGCTCTTCGAGGCTGAAGCCTCTGCCAGCACGAACTTTTTTGTGGTATCTGATAGTTGGGCACCTCACTATAGGCCGTATGGGCCCAGCCACAGGACGGGGAGCGATTCGGCGAGCCTTTGCCTGGCGGGCCTTCCTCCTGGAACGTCGAAGGGGACAGTGATCAGGAACACAGCATTTCTGCCAGATGTGCCACTCCTACACTGCCAGGTGACCCGTCTTGCCAAGCAGCATCTACCGCCTGAAAACCTCTCAGAAACAAACCCAACGCTGGCCCAGCAGCTCAGACAGGCCGGTGCCTGCTTCTACAGAACAACCACAGTCATCAGACAGACAAGGGTTCAAGGGAATCATCAATGTCGTACAGCGATTCCGGAGATTTCTCATCACTTGACTGCAGCTGGAATGGCCTGACCCTGACCACAGACCCCACACCAAACAAGCACCCCACTGCAATCCCAGAGCCTTTAATGAATAAAGTGAGGGAAAGAGCTTAAAATAAAAACGCAGTTCTTCCGAAGCAGCCCGCTACAAGACAAGAGGCGCTTCCCCCAGCTACACGAGGTACAACCGGCTGCAGTAGGAGCGGCCCCGGGGAAGCCGGGCTGCGGGCACTCACCTGCGGATCTTGCGGGCGGGCTGGTTGAACCATGTGGCCACTCGCCGCTGCCAGTCCTTGTGGAAGTGGGGCTTCAGGATCATGCCATTGCGGCTGGGCGCCATGGCTGCTGCGGCCTGCGGACACAGGCTGGGTTAAAGGCAACCACCGGCCCGCTGGGGCACCGGGGCTGCAGGGCCATTCCCGGTGAGCCGGCCCAGGGCCCGTCCCCGCTCCCCGTGCCACCCAGGACCGGCCACGATCGCCCCCGAGTCCGCCACCCCCGGCCCAGGCCCAAGCCCAGGCCGGGACGCTGTCAGCGCCCCCTCCGGGCCCGGTCCCATCCCGCAGCCCCCGCGCAGGGCTCCGAGCGGCCCCGGAGCCCAGCCCGGCCCGCGGCACAGCCCCCGGCGGGCGGATGGCGGCGGATGGAGTCCCCCGGCCGCGGCAGCGCCCCAACTCACCTCCCGCCACGGCAAATGGCCGACCGGAAAAGGAAGCGTCGGCCCCGCGCACGCCGGAAGTGCGGCAGCCAATGGGCAGCGCCGCCGGAGCGTCCGAATGAGGAGGATGGCGCCGGAAGTGCCAGGCGGCAGCTTCACCGGGCCCGTAGTAAAGATGGCGCCAGTTTAAAGGGCTAGCGCACACCGACGGGGCGCGGCACCGGCAGAGAGGCGAAGGGCGGCCCCAGCTCGGGGTGGGCAGCAGCATCTCCTGCATGGCGGGGGGGGCCCAGGGGGCCGCCCCCCGCGGTGGCAGAGCCCGCACCCCGCGGCGGTGTGAGCCAGGGGCTGGGCCTGGCAGTGACAGTGTGCCACTAGGTGGCACGGCCACGCCGCTGCACCCGGGGAGCCACCAAGGGCCCCACACTGTCCTGGCAAGTGTCCCGGCATAGCACCGCTTGGTCTTTCAGGTCATATCCTCATGGAATAACTCGAGACAATAATCCTTCCACACGGATTAACCCAGCCAGGGCACACGGGGCAACAACGATGGCTTTAACGCTTCCCCTGACAAATGGCGGACAACCACGTCCTCGCAGCTTGTTTCAGAAGAACCGCAGGGATGGTGCCAGAGGAACTCCCAGCTTTGTGCCGAGGCTCCCAACAGACACACCTGAGGGCCCCCGGGAGCCCCTCTCCAACTCCAAGCCGGCAGCATCCCAGCCTGGAACTGGGAGCCACTCTCAACCAGGCTGGTGTCTAAGAGCAGGCTGCGGGGTTGCGCTGGGCTCTGCACACAGGTTGTCCTCAGCCTGCGCTTGCGAGACACTTGCTATAAAAACTGAATATAAGTTATCAGCCAAGGAGAAGAAATCCCTCGTCCCGTACAACTTCATAGCTATAATAAAGCTTTTTATGTGCCGAAACACACATCCGCGTCTCGACATACTCTACAAACACAGCAGACATTATGGACAGTTTATTCTAGTGAAGTCTGTTGTTCAGTTGTTTTACGTTCAGCAGCAGAGATGATCAAAGGTTACGGCGGAGTCACACAAGAACTACGGCCCCTCAGCCAGCGCAGAGCCTTGCAGGGGTTTCACCGCGCTGAAGGGAACGTCCCCGTGCTCCTGCCGTGTCACACGCCACAGTGAGAGGTGGCTCACAGGGACTCCACAGGACCTTTCGCCCCCATGAACATGTACACCACTCCTGCATACAAGGAATCTTTCCAGCAGATTAGACTGATTAGACTTACCCAGCTCCTAATCACTAACACCCTGCTGAGAATCAATTTCAAAATCCTAAGGAGTTCTCCTTCCTGCAGGGGAAAGCTCGCTAAAAGAGCCAACGTAGCCAACCCTTAATTTTTGGGTAACAGCGGCACAGAGATTCCCTGCTCAGTATCTTTGATTCTGGAGCTGAAAAGGTCTGTGTCCAAAAGCAGCCTCTAGAGTCCTCCCGTTCCACATCAGGAGTGGGCTTCATACTGGTCTCATGCGTGGTTCCTCCTCCTCCTCCTGGTTTGGTGGCTGCTGGGGCATTTCTTCATCTCTAGCGTCTTGCTTGTCTCTCTCCGCTTGAAGCCAGCTCTGAGGAGCTATCATTTTCTTTGGCCCATGGGGCGGAGGCCCAATCAAAGCTTCAATGTCATCATAATTTATCACTTCTTTCTCCAGGAGGGCATTAGACAGCTAGAAAGAGTAAATAAGGCACAATGAGGTGCAGGGGTTTGAAAACAGTCTCTCTGAACTGATCTGAGCTCTCCCTGCCAGCTCAACTCCGATCCCAACATCTGGACACAGCACATGCTGCAGCCCACAAGGAGCAGAGCCCTGGCTACCGCACCACTGACGGGGTGACCCCAAAGCCTGCTGGAGCCAGTACAAAGTTCTCCAGGCTGCCAGCACCTTTCACAAGAGCGTTTTTGGGCAGGAATACACAGTATGACTGGAGGTAATAAAGCAAGAACTACAGAATGATTCGGCAAGTCAGAATTCCAGGAACAATTAAAGAAGTGCCCTTCCTGCCACTGTCCCTGCACCTGTGGCCCTGCCCCATCTTAAGATGCCACAGCAGCAGCAAACGAGACCAGAGCCAGTCCCCTCCCCTGTACACACAGCGGTGACAAAGAGCTGTCTGTTCCTGCAGGCATGGGCTGAAGGTCACCAGAAGTTCCTCTCCAGAGAAGCTGAATTCCCTGGCCCCTCCGCCCGCAGAAGGACCGCACTTGAGCAGCAGGTGGCTGTCAAACATGGAACAGCTCAATCCTGCTGACAAGATGTGACACACTGGCCTGGCAACTGAAACGTTTACTCTAGATACTTTGGCTTAACTTAAAAGATTTTCTGTGATGAGCCTCTAGCAAACATCTGACTGCTGTCAAATGAATGCATCAGAACAGAGGAGGCCTGTGGAGAGGAGACCCCCTAACAATGCCTGCCTTCGGAGCACTCACAGGGCACTGTCCCGGGGACAGGGCTGTCATATGGCCAACAGCAGGGTGTCCGAGGAGGCAAGCTCTAGCTACCTTACTACGCACAGGAGGCCTGCAGTTGCGTAGCTGAAGGGGTTGCTGTTGTTTGTTTGAAAGAAGATTTAAGGAAAAGGATTGTTTTATTTGCAAAACAGGCAACACTAAGTTGAGTCCTGGTCATTTTGGATGTTATGGACCGGACTTCTGAAGGAAAGATCAAGTAGATACACAGGGTGCTGCCAGCCAAGTGTGGCTCAGCCCAGAGCGATGGGTGCAGAGCTCCTGGCAGAGGTGGGGACATGACAGGGTGACTGGCTAGGGGACTGTCAGGACAAAAAGGGGAGGAGGCACAGCTCTACCCCTGCAACAAGGACTCCTTGGTATATCAGGTATCAGGGAGCTGGTAGGTGAAAACCACCTGGAGTCACCAGAAAGCACGAACCAGCACCAGTCAGCCGAGGCGACAGGTCCCATATTCTTCCACCAAAGCCACAAACTGTCCACTCAATTCCTGTACGTCTACAGGACCTGGAAGGATGAGCTGTTCCTGCTTTTGCAGGCTTCACAAAAACAGTTCACTGTCAGCTTTTGAGGAAATTACACTGCCAAGAGGTTAGCAGAGAAGTGCAGATGAGGGAGACAAGATCTAGCTTTGATCACGTTCACAGAGCACTCCTACTCCTCCACCCTGCAAATACCAGCTGGTGTCAGGAGGCAGACACTGCTGGAGAAGGCAAACATTCCTCCCTGTGCCTGCTCCTAATCTGGGGATACGCAGTAAACAGTCACTTGTTCCCAACACGAGCCCCAGCACTCCCACTACCAGACTTTCTAGGACCAGAGACACTGTAATGGCCAAGCTACAGAGCACAGAAATTAGCAAGACAAAAACCACCAGTTAAAACAAAACCAAAACCAACAAAACCACCCCACACAATTCCAACTTACTGTTTGCAGCTTGTCCCTGTTCTCCAGTAAGAGTTTTTCTGTGCGCCTGTAAGCCTGAGCCACCAGGACTTTTGCTTCCTAGAAGACAGTAACAAGGAGAGAGATTTGGAGCGCAGGTGGCAACAAACACGACATGTAGATAAACAAGGAGAGCACTGAGGGATGGAATCTGCAAACCGAGCCAGGCAGAAAGTGGTTCCCATCAACAGAAAATACAGATAAACCATTTGAAAAAAAGCCAAAGGAGTACTCATGATAAGGAAGAGTAAACTCCTGCACGAGCACAACTCTTAAGTAGAGACCCAGCTGATGGGAAATACAGTCTAATTAAGGAGGCTGTACAGTAGCAAAAGATGCAGCTCAGCACAATTCCCAGGGAAGCACAACCATAGTGCTTCTGAACCAGAGTTTTTTTGTTTCCAGCTATTTGACTTTTCAACCAAGGCAATGGTTTTTGCAGCAACGAAGCCCAGTTTCCTGTCAAAACAGGCTAACATTTCTCAGTCAGATAGCCTCTCTGATCCAGGAAGTGCTATTGGGCTGAACTCACAGCTGTATGTGATTTTGTCTATTCTTACTGCCTCACTGCATTGTCCTAATACACTGTAATAGAACAGGTAAGTGCTCAATTGTTGAAATTTACTACTTAATGGCTAACAGAAAAACACAAATTGTTTGGGTGTAAGTTACTTGCATTTTTTCACTGACTGCAGGAAAGTAAAGAACAACAGTGGGAACGTGTAACCAAGGGTGGCCTTACATGGTCCATCATCTGCTGAAGTCCCTGGCTGAATGGGCGCCGACCAATTCCAGCTGCACTCTCCAGGTCCGGGAAGGAGAGCTGCCCAATGCTGGGCACCATCCCGTATTGCTTCACCATGGAGTAGGCTATCTTGGTCACCTTCTTCAGGTCATCCTGTGCTCCTGGGCAGGAAAGAGAGATGCAATGCTTGCCAGCTCTGAGCTGAGTGCAAGAGAAGCACAGCCTGCCCAAACACGGATTCCACTAGCCAAGAGACCAGAGGACCCACAGGAGCCCATGGAGGTGAACGCTCCACCTGCTGATGGACCTTTCTCCATGTATTGCAGGACCCATTCACAACAGTGAGTGAATCTACTGGTGGCTAGCTAATGTGCAGTGCTTACCTGCCACTACCCGCTGCTATCCCATTTGGATACAACTAGTTGGAAACACAGCACAGAGAGCTCTAGGCCCTCCCACAAGCCAAGAGTCTCACCAGGTAATTGCATCTGTGGCCTTAGGCTTTGGGACAAGTCTAAGACAACACAGTGGCAACCAACAATGAGAGATCTCCACGCTCACAAATGCAAGCCCAAGATCAAACCACCCAATTTGACATTTCTTCTTCCCAGCATGGGAAACCTCTGCCTCTTGCTCAGATCACCCCTGGACAGCGCAAGTGCAGAAGTCAGGCTCTCTTAGCACAATCTCCACCTGCCAGTGCCAGGCTCTGGCTCCTCACCTGTAGTGACCTTGTTAAAAGTGATAGCCTCGGACACTCTCCCCCCCAGCGCCATGCACATCCTCTCCAGCAGCTGTTCCTTGGTGAAGAGGTACTGCTCTCTTGGAAGGATCTGAGCGAACCCGAGAGCTGCGTTTGTTCGAGGGGCTATGGAAACCTGCAACACAGAGCAGCTCCCTCAGTTCAGACAACAAAAGAGCTCCCAACTACAGCAGCAGAGGGAGAACAGGAAGGGGCCTGCATTCCCAGCAAAGTTTGACAAAAGCTATGGGGCAGGCTGACCTACAGAGACACAGCCAAGGACTGCAGTATGTCACCATCCCTGTACTGAAGGCTCTGCCTTCATAGCTACAGACATACACTTTCTGTCACTTTCTGCTCAAGAAATGAAAAGAAAACTGCCTTTAACAGCAAGCCAGTGAAATCCTGAGATTTAGGAGTTGCTTTGGAGGGTATAAGCCAAACAGTTCACTTTAATGCATTCCAGAATCACTGAGACTACCTGGAGAAAGATAGGTTGCCTTCAGAGAAGTAAGAGCCATTTCCCCCACCCATTAAATGAGAGTAATTAACAACAGTTCAGCTTATACAATAGGTTATTCAGAGTGAATTTACTGCTGGTGGGGAGCCAAGGAGCTGTCGCCCTTGTCATTTCCACTCCCCACCTCCTCCCAGTGTCAAGGCTTTTCAAGGAGGAAATGTGCATGGGAGAGAACACATCCCGGGGTGCCAGAGAGGCCTTTCCCTACAAAGAAAGGCTTCAGGCAGACAAACTCCCAAGCACGCCAATCTGAAAAACATATCTCTTTCCATCAGTATCAGAGCAATTCCTGCAATGGTAGCTTTGCTGGCTGCTGGCAAGCCATGGCAGGGAAAAAGATCATGTAGGCACGCATGCACACATGCAGCAGCGCTTTGCGCCTGGAGGAAGTGCCTGAACTGAGCAGCAGCATCAGGAGACTCAGTTGCTCCAAACAGCTTTACGGTTGGCTTTTAACTACAAGGCTTCTCCTATAGCTTTGCAACGTCACTATCATCAATGGAGCCTAATAATGGATTTCTCCACAGCATATTTTAGGAACATGGTTTAGTGGTGGACGTGGCAGTATTAGGTTAACGGTTAGACTCGATCTTAAAGGTCCTTTCCAACCTAAACGCTCCTATGATTCTATATTTGCCATTTATTTTGCTGCAGTATTCACAGCTCCAAGCTCATGGAGGCCAGGGTAACGCAGCAGAACTCAACACAAGTATTACAAAGCAATCAATGGGTTTTGGACAGGGGAATCCCAAAGGAATCTCTTCCCACTCAGTGACAGGCTTCATTACACAGCAGCTGGTCGTGGAGTTACCTTCATCACAGCCTCGGTGTGCTCCAGCAGCCAGCCAACCAACGCGTGACCCGATTCATGAAACGCCACAACCTTCCTCTCTTCTGGGGACAAGATCTTACTTCTTTTGGCAGTGCCTATAGGAACACAGACAAGGATTTGGTAAGATAACCGGCAATAGGTGTAACCAGTAGGACATCATCTTGTACAGCTAAGTTCACAAGCTAGCACAGTCTGTCTGAACAGTCAGCAAGCTTCATATAGCACTTTGTCTAGGGAGAGGCAGTAAAAAAATCTCTTCAGTTACATGCTCTGGGAGAGTGCTCTCTGTCCCTGCAGTAGAAAGCAAACCATGCTTGGATTGCTTGAAAACACTGGCAGAAACTTTTCCCCTCTCTCCTCCTTACAACAGACTTAATCATTAGACAAATAATTTAACATTTGATTAGATCACAGCTCTAGAACGCAAAGCTCTGTTCTGTTCCCAGCTCTGCCAAAGGCACGTTACACTCTATCTCTGCCCAGGGACAGATCTGCAACAAGTCAATCTACCACTGGGGAAAAAAAACCCAAAAAACAAACTAAAGACACAACAAAACCCAAACCAGAGACTAGCTAGAATATCATACTGATTTTTCTGTACGGTCTTTCAGTCCCTTAGGCTGAACATGAGAGAAGCAGGATGCTGCGTTATATAAGAGAGGTCCCAGTTGAGACTCTTCTGCATTAGGAGTGTTCAAATCATCAAAAGACCAAGAGTGTATAAAAAAGAAAAATCTGCAGACCCTGGAAATGTCTCTGATTACACATGGCATGCTCCGTATGAGCTTATTCCCAGGCTCCTGAGAACTAGCAAATTAAGCCATAACTCACACTTAATACTTCCTCCAAAAAGGTGATTTTTGAAAGTGTCTATTTTCCAACCCAGTAGTCCGTAATACAGAATAAGTCCAATTAGGATTTAAAAAAAAAAGTGCTGAATGGAAGTAAAACTTTGAGCATGTAGAAAATATGTTAACTACAGAACACACTGCATATCAAGCGCTCATTACAGCTTTGCATGTTGAATGCAAAAAGGTACCAGTACTTTAAAGCCGATGTCTCTACACAGTGCCAGGAGCAGGAGGGGGGAGAGCTGGCAGAGTCAAGAACCGAATTATACCAAGCTTGCTTGATGTCTTGGAAAACAACATTCTATTAACATTAATTTTTAAACAAAGTCAAGAGCTTTATTAAACAAGGAAACAGCAAAATTAGTGTGGCAGATCTTGTAAAATTACTACTCGGGGACCCTGGAAACCACTGTGCCCCGCAAGGCATGATGGTGACAGAATAGCAGATTAATTGCAACAGCCTTGATTTTCACCAGTCAGTCCCTTCAGCAGTGTGTGTGCGTGCATGTGCCTGTACGTCTCTCTCCATAGAAAGATGTATATATGTACACTATATATATACACACACAGAGGAACTTAAAAAATTCTGGAAGTATTCCTCTGTCAGCCCACCAAGGAGGGAAGGATGGTACTCTTCACAATAGTACACGGTGTGCCTGCGAAGATTATTTCTTTTCCTACCTAACGTAATCTCCAGGCAGGAAAATTCTCTGAAGGCCTGTACTTACCACACTTATGAGACAAACAACCCAAGAAACAACTCTGGTGCATTTCTGCTGGCCTTACACAGCGTACACAAACCCCACCAAGAAAATAGGCTCCACTACATCTTCTAAAGGCAACCCCTAAAAGCCTCTGTGCACTCAGCAGGTTCCCTCCCTCACTCCCAAGCTTCCTGACTTACTGACTGCTTTGCTTTCTGTTCCCAAACTAGAAACACAATGGGGACTACCACAGAGAGAAGTTCTTACTCCTCCCTTACAGCAACACAAAGCTTTAAGGCTGACAGGGCCTCTGGACTTGCAAAGTTCTCTTTTGATTCCACACCACTCTTATTAAAACCAGAAGCTTATAATGGAAAGCACAGTAATATCTTCTTTCTTTCAAGAAAAGCTTTTATAGCAACTGAAATGCCCTCTGGATTGCGAAACCCAGAAGTGTTCCCATTACATGGCAAGGGTACATTTAATATACGGGCCTTGAGGGTTGTTTGGGGCCTTTTAGACTTAGTCTACAAAAAACAGTCAGGTACTGCTAATACAAAAGAATCCGATTAAGCAACAAAAAGACTTCATGGCCTCCTACACACCACAGAGACTTAGTGAAGCAAGTCAGCTTGTCAGCAGTGAAACTGCTGAAGCCCATGCCCGGTGATGCCCCACCACATTAATCCCAGATATCCCTTCTGTTACACTGCCCCTGTGGCCTTACTTGCTTTTTACTTTATCTTCCAAGTCTGGGGAAAGGAAGGCAAGGGTGGAATTCAGGAAAAAAAAAAACCAAGGGAATCCCTACAAGTTTGGTGCGTTCTCTCCTGCAGATGGGAAAGTAAAGCACATTTGCTCTGGCTGGTGAGGACTTCTGCATTACAACAAGAGTCGTCTCGTTGTCCACTCCTGGGAGCTGCTGAGTACAGTTTGGGCTTTGTGCAAGTGTAGCGACAGTTACCCAAAGCACTCCAAGGGTTTTAAGAGGCAGGTGAAACTGTCAGGAATTTGCTCAAAAAAATCTTCTCTTAAATGAGGAATTGTTTAGGCATTTTCTGATAAAGCAAATACTCAGGACTAAATTCCAGGATCAGGAAATAACTGACCCAGTACAAACATCCTGTTCCACATGCTCTACTAAGAAAAGCACAGAATGCCAGTCTGTTTGCCCAGGCTCAGCCCCCGGTAATGACACTGCAGCCTGGAAGCACTTAAGTGCCTGATTACGAAAACCAAGGCTTGGCTACAGGGCAGTTCAGACCAAAACCCACCAGATTCAAATCCCTCAGGTGAAGTCAAGAGTTCTGGGAACTCTTTTTCTCCTGCCTATAATATACTGCTACAGGGTAATCTCCAGAGGTTCCTCTGCTGGCAATCGCACAAGTGACAGGGAAAGGCCAACAGGATGTTCTCAGAGGGAGAACAGTACTCTACTGTCTTTCAGTTTATTCTGCCAATTCATCAAAGCCTGGGCTTTGAGGCCAAAAAGAAAAATCTCTTATTTCTTGCCGTTGAGGATGCGTAGCCTATTTGCTATTCATGTTTATGTAGCAGGTGTCCAAAGCAGCAAGAAAGACCAAGAGATACTTCCACTGCCTTTTTTTTTTTTAAAAAAAAAAAAGCTTTTTAAACTAAAAGGAGATACACAGATTTGAATTCCCCTCTAGTGTTTTGCTTCTGAGCTACTTCATCTTCCCTGAGCTACTGCTTCAGCCTGCCAGCAGATTCAGGAAAACAGATCCATTCGAGATCTTGTTCAGAGAACTTTCTGGGACTATGGCATCTAAGATCTTCAGGACAGCTCTACAGGACAGAGCACAGTTAGGACCCATTTGTCTTCCTCAAATATAACCCACTCACTTGAGCCTTTGCTCAACATGCATGATACAGACTACTAAGACAACAGAAATGGCTGGGTCACTTACCTGCAATGACTCTTTCCACAGCATACTCAAAGTTGAAAGTATCAATGGATTTGTGACCCTCTCTAGCAGCATGAAGAGCAGCTTCATTACATATATTCGCTATGTCAGCTCCTGTAGGCGAGAGTTTACAAGAATTACACTGGATTTGTTATGTGACAGATGAGGCGAGAACAAATCTGGAGAAGGAACTAAGGAAGTCAAATAGCCTGCACTTTTTTGTTCCTTGGGAACAGAGAGCAAACCTAGTCCATGGTGTTTATGTTGGATTTGAACAATACAACTGCTTTGGCAATGAACGCCGCATTGCCACACAGAGGAGAGAGTTCAGCAATCAATTAACAAGGCTAAAGCCAGGGCTGGCTCTCAGCAACAGGGGAGTGGCGTGGGCAGTTGGGGTTGGCATGGGCTGCCGCACTGTTCATACAGCAACCGCACAACCTCTGTGTGGAAGAGAAAGAACATCTGTTCTGAGTTTGTGTGTGTGGGTGATGGTGGCGGGGGGCTGCTGAAGGAAGTCACGAAAAGGCAGTGTGCTGGGGCCTGTTAGAGGGGAAACCCAGAAAGGATATTCCAGGAACTCCACATAAACAGGAACTCTGGAGCCCCTTGCTCAGCACTGTTTCAAACTCCCAGGGACCTGCTCTGGAAAGAGGCTCAACATAGGAGCCAGGCAGAGTTGTTCAATTTCTACTCTGACCCCCCAAGTAATTGCTATTCATTCCTCCTATCGCTTTCCTGGTAACATATATCAACTTAAGAGTCTTTCCCCTGAAGTGCAACATCTCATCCTCAACAACAGCTTGGACACGAGCATGAGCAGTGGTTCCTCCCCTTAGGAATTAGGAACCCAGGCATTACAGAGGTGTATTTTCCCTACCCCCACACCCTGCTAGTCCCAGAAGTTTCAAAAGATTGAAAATAGCCTTGAACAATTGCTCATCACAGCTCCATTCACCAGGGTGCTGGTTAGGTTCCCACTATTTCCATAGAGATGGAGATGGCTTGAAGAAAAAAACCCCTTTGGACCAAAATACTCTGTTAAAACTAAGCAACCATGAAGCTCCAGGCTGAACTGCAGAACTAGGGTAGAAGCAAGCAGAGCAGCCCCACAAGGACACAGCATGACATACCACTGAAGCCTGGAGTCAGTTCAGCAAGGTGCTGCGAGTAGAAGCTGGCATCTTGGATCAGTTTGAGACCCTTCAGGTGCTGCTCGAAGATCTCTCTTCTCTCCTGTAAAGAACACAGAACACCTGAGCCCAGCGAGCCTTCCGAACATGGCATGCACAGTAGGGAGCAGAGGAGGAGCAGACCTCTGGCAGCCGGGATGGTGACATTGCCACCAGAGGGCAGGGCTGTCCTTACAGCATTTTAGTGCTACAGGAGCCCTGATAAACACCCCGCTCTCAAATTCAGAACAGATGTATGAAGGCTTACCGTGAGTCACTGCTTTCTCCCTCACAGCCACTCTCCCCTCCTAACTTTCACTCTGATCTGTCTTAACTTTCCTCTTACTACAAAAGCACTCGCAGGAAGGAGCTCCAACTGCCTCTACCTGCTCCCTCACGCACCACAAACGAAAACACCATCTACGAGCTACTTAGTCTGCGACCATTTCCCAGACGAAGGTGGGGGTGAGATGACGGCTGGCAAGTAGCCAAGGAGTGACTCATTCAGCTGGTCCAGGAGATCCTGATTAAAACAATGAGCTCAGTTGCCAGGGTTTTTCCCCCTTCCTCCTTCAGGGCAGCTGCACAGTTCATGCTTCCGGTACCAGATTGTATCAGGCATTTAAGGTATTTTAACTGAAAACTCTGAGGACGCCAGTAAATCACAGATGGGAGAAGAAGAGCCTGTGCTGGCAGAGCAGACAGATCTTTACTGCAGCTGAGCCTATTCCCAAAACTCTGCTACAAATGTCAACACAGCAGACAAGGAATATTCCTAGTAAATGGATTTAAAAAGCATTCAGAAGGAGAAAGTCACTTAACAGGCTGCCTAAAGGAAGGCGAAGAGCCTTACAAGGATAGTGAGGACAATAAACCTAAAGAACAAATAGTGCTCGAGGCACATGACAATTTAAGCTGTCACACAAGCCAACTTGCCAATTAGGTGGTTCCTGATTTCCTGGAGGGAAGACACAAACATCGTTCTGCATCTGCATGGCAAAGAGAACCTCACAGAAAAATTCACTGCCAAAGCTCATACCAGAGCAGAGACACTTAAAACCAGTGAGTTGTCATTTCAGAGAAACAAGCAACTGCATTAGCATGTAAAATACTTGATTTAGAACACCTAAACAAGAATAAAGGCAAACAGAAGCTTACTATCTCTATTTTCTCCAATTTCTAAATTGGAGATTTCTAAATTCAAGCTCAGCCTTTGCCAGGACAGTGAAACACCAGCAAGGACGAGGACACTTTAGTCATTAGCCTTTGGTAAGGACCGAGCAGTAGGTGGAACATACCTGGAGTGTTGGAAGATCAATAAAGATGTGCCTGTCAAGCCTCCCAGGTCTCATCAAGGCATTATCCAAGACATCAGCACGGTTGGTGGAAGCCAGCACTATGACATGATCCGTGGTCCCCATTCCTGTAGAAAAACAAGCAAAATCAAAGATGAAGGTTTTCACCACCACAGATACTGCATTGCAAGCATACAAAGGGATGGGGCAGAGAAGGATGCAGAGAATGTCTTATGCGGCTTTATCACAAAGCCAGAGGGTGTTTACAGCATCCCTTGGGGCAGCTGAGGCTGAGAAAGTGTCCTCTTCAGCTAGGAGCTCAAGACAGGAAGGAACCTCCCAAGTCACCCAGGCCAGTCTCATGTCATCACGGATACTCTGAAATTCCCTTTTCATCCACTTAATAAGCCTTGGCTTAAAGCTTTTTATTTTTTTGGCTTTCCTTTTGTCACATTTAGAAATTGCTCCAACTGGAAACCAGAACAGAATCTCTCTATTCTGATGAGTTAGGAGATGCCTTCTCACCCCCAGGCTTAAGTCAGTTCCTTCTCCTTTAGCTCCATGTTGTACAAACAACATTTGCTAGCTGAAACAACCTTTCACTCCCAAATATTTCTGTGGGAAGCCCTTTCAGCTTTCATTTACTTTTGGCCTTCAGTCACAGATAGGCCATCAGGATCACCAAGGAAGGGATAGGCTTTCTTCTGACCAGTTCAAGTTAATGCAGAAAGACAGGACATGGCATTGCCACCCATGAAGGGGCATGTTACAGCATGATTTGATCCTTGTCTTCTCACTCATCTTTTATCACTCAGAAGGCACCCAGGCATACTGCAGATCAGTGCAAAGACCAACCCTGCAGAACTAACACCACAGACATGTAGGCAGACACAAAACACGACCAAACAGCTTTGCAGTCATCATTAGCATACATTGGCTCAAGCCACAGTCAGAGAAGATTTTGTCTCCGGGTCTTAAAGATGAAAGGAGCGTCAGGATTTACAAGGCTTCACAAGGGCAGCCTGCAGTATGGAGGCATCACAGGCAGACAGGGCTTCCTGGAGAAGCCAGAGCACTAGCAGCTGGAGGATGGCAGAAAGGGGCAGGCAGTTGTGCCGCTTGGGTGGGGAGCCAGAGATCATGTTTAATCACTGAACCACACTGCTTACTTATTACATTCCACCAGGTGCCCACAGGCCCCTGGGTATGAGTCACCTGCTTACAGCAGATTCAACAGCCCTGGCATACAACAGCCTTCCCAGGGAAAGGACACGTTAGTCCCATGTGCTTCCTTTGCTGCCAAGTCACACGCTGCAGAGAGGCAGCTTTATGCACGTAAGCTGGGTGAGTTTCAGCTTCCTCCAGCTCCACCAGAAGAGCTGCCAAATGTGTCAGCGCACAAGAGCTCAGCAGAGAGATTAAGGTTACAGGTAAGTCAGAGGACTGGCTCTGTCAGCTTGCGCTATAGCAAACCTCAGTTCTTCCTCCCTGCAGGATGCTGTCTAAATAAGCTCCTGGAGAGGATGAAGCTGGCCATTCTTCAGGCATGTATTACACTGCACTTTGGAGTGTAATAAATAAGCGGAGAGACTGGCAGGCACTTGGGGGATAGCAAGCTTCATTCACATGGCAGGATTAGAAGGTACAGTACACTATCTGCTTTGCAGCTGGGAAAACTCTCTTAAAATAGGTCTGACTATTAGAACAAATATTAAAAAAAACAAGAATAACTGACAGCATCCTCCTCACATCAGCTTCTGCCCCACTTGCCCTCAAGCCTGCATCCCAGTAGGGTGAAACACTGCTCCAAGAAATCTACAAATGCAGCCTCCGATTTGTATTACTGTTCCCAATGCAACATCACCTGGCATGTCACAGGCTTTGGCTTCCACAGTCAAAGATCAGCCAAAGGAACGGTCTACAAAACCAACACCTCAGTCACATTAACAAATGAAAAACAGCTCTGAAAATTTAGCCTAAAGAGAGCCTTCATATCTACAATGTTTACAAATGAAGCCACTTCAAAAAGGAAAGGGGAAAAAAAAAAGGGTCCACTTGAACTGGCAAGTGTTCCGCTCCCCACCGACACGGAGCACGTTACTTCGATGGGCATCTCATCTGCATTACTACACTGTGTAATTCTCCACCCATTTGTTCAAAAGCCTTTTGGACATCATCTGTGAACAGTATCATTGAAACAAGGCCACCTCTGTGAAGGAACCCTCGGGGGTCAGAAACTTGCATCCGGCACAGACCAGGGAAGAGGTCTTGTCTGAGGACTTCAGGTGAAGAGCTGCTACCAAAAGATGTCCTGCATTCTCATTCACAAAATACACATCAGCCCAGGACTGTCAAGCTCATCTCAAATGCATTCAGAACAGAGGAGATATTTGGGTCGCATTCCTCTTCCGCTTGTTTGCAGTTTGTGAGGGAAGATTCACTATTCAAACCAGGCACCTGTTTTGACAAAGACTGGAGTACATGTGTCACTCTGGTTTTAAAAACAGCTTTTGTACATACAGGCTCCCTCCCGTCCCTCCCCTTCTCCCACCAGACTCCTGATGCTTCCAGAACACGAAGCAAGCTGTCAGAGTGAAGGAAACCAAGGTCGCTTGTAGGAAGAGCACTACAATTACTCCAAAACCTGCGTACCAGAATTACCGAGTATCAAACTGCACATTCATCCCATACAGCTTAGCATAATGGCTTTTTTCTGTGTGTCCTCATCCTTCCTCAAGCCTGCAGAGCAGGTTCCATATAGCTCTGTCCCTCCTTTTCTTCCTCTACCTTACCTCTGAGTAATCTCATTTGAACACACAAATTCAACAATCACTGCTGATGACTCACAGATCTACTTTTGCGCATGACTTTTTTTTCAAATTAATAGCTAACTCGGTTCTACGGTGTTGCCTTGCAGAACTTCAACCATCAATTTAAGCTAAAGACAGCTAAAACAGAGCTCTCAACCTTCCATTTCAAGGCTTCCTCATTACAAACACACACCACTCCTCCGCTTGTGCTTGGGTAGAACTGTTAACCTCCTAAAAAACCTTATGCACCACCATCCTGAAAACTATTTTGCCATGATGCACACAGCACTCCAGTGTTCGTTTAGGTAACATGCTCAGTTAGATAACATTTCAGCAACATGTGCCAAGATCACTGCTTATGAGTACAAGCCAACAGTAAGTCCATGTTTCTTGTACTAGCCTGACAGTCCTTGCCAGCTGTCTCCCATTTGACATTGTAAACTCCTTGGGCTATTTTTTTAGTGTGTGTTTGATAAAGCACTTAGCAAAATGAGGGACTTAGTACAGGATCTGTATGAGACACGAATAAATAATGAGACAATATAAATTTAAAAATAAACTAGGCAGCACACAGCAAAAGAGCTACTATTAAAACACATAGTGAGGACATTTACCTTCTAAACTCACTTCTCAATGGAGTTGTACCCTAATTTCTGAATTGAGACTCATCAGGAAAACACTCTAGAAACCATGCCTAATTTCTACAGACTGGAGGAAATCAGGCATTTTCATTTTTGGTAGAGATGTGGATTGTACTAACTACACATTCCTGAACAGACAGATGGGCCTCCACTTAACTCAGGGTTAACACGTTGCCAGCTCACCCTACAACCGTCAGGAGGAAAAAAACAAAAAAACAAAACACAACCAAGCCAGGATTGATGTTGTGTGTGTTACTACTGGCCTTTTCTGTGGAGACCATCTACTATACAGGTACAGCTGTAAACAGTTATATTCACTCCAAGTATATTACGTGCTTAGCCAAGTTGCCTAAATTAGTGCACATGTATAGTCCCAGGGAACTGCACGCATGTATTTAAGGTGATTGCTGGTACCTCTGTAGCATTATGCGTTTCAAGGGTGTTCCTCTGATAACCAGAATTCTGTCTGGTTGTTTAGGAACTACTGTAAGCTCATTCTTCGCCTTCAAAAACTTCGCAGCACCTGTGCTGAAACACAGAGAGGTCTGCAGGGTCTCTGTAGGGCAGGACCACTCTACGCTGTCTGTACCCTGCTGTGCTCCCTCTTAAAATTTCTCCACCTCCTGCAGCAAGGGCAGAGATCCAGAATTACAGATCATCTTGCGTGCAGTATGAAGGAACATCTACCCTTTGCTAAAGCATTTTTACAAGTCCCAGCTTCTCTCCTTGAAAAGGGAGGGTTGACTCCAGAGCAATCTCCAGAGGGCGGCCTTGCTGCTGAACTGCAGGATGTACTCTACTTCCACAGGGCTGCATCCCCACTTCACTGCAAACATTCAGTAAAAAAACCAAGCAGTTTTAAACTCCAAGGTCTAGAGAAAGATGGATGCTTTTACTGCAGGACAGCTTTTAATTTTTCATATGAAGAGAGTTATGAGACAACAAGTGTCATGGTTACAGTGAAGGTAAAAGGTGGCTCTGTCCCATAAAACAGCAGACTGATACAAACACTCCCTGATGAGCAGGTAGTTACTCCTTACCCTGCTCTGCAATAATAAGATTTAGCAACAGAAACATTGCAAGTTGGGTCAGTGCTGCAGGCTCTGATGGAGTTATGACTAAGACTAGCCAAAGGATGATTCTTTTTGGCAGTTGTGTGAAAGCGTCTGAGAGAAGGGCCGATTCCAGATGCAGTACAGCCAGAAACCATCCAGAAGTGTGGCATCAAACTAGGGCTTGTTTGCAAAGCTTCCCTCTCTCAGTTTCAACAGGGATTCTATAGTCAGGCAGACAACGTGAGAGTAAGTCGAAGGACGAGAGAATTGATATATTACATTGCTCATGTTCCTCTGGGACAACTAAACTTTAAACCTTAACAGGCTTTAAACCACTACCTGTCTTAGATGGAATACAGCAAGCATTCAACAACATTTAATGGCCAGCTGGACCTAAATGTTACCCTCTACAGACAGCAATGCCCTTGCTGCCAATTCATTTTCTTTTGGTTCTCCAGCACTGTAAATAATTCTTCTCCAATTGCCAGTGGGAAAACATATTCCCAAACTGAAGCCATTTGCTACAGTAAGAGTCTTTGGGGTTGCTGCCCTCTGCCAGCCATGATATCTAATGCACATTTTCTGTTGATCTTATCAGCAGGTGGATGCTCACGTGGCTGTTGGTGCAAATTCGCCCTAGATGTGACACTATACTGTTCTGACTCAGGGTCTTCAGTGGAGTCACAAAACCAGTTGGCTCCAAGGTGTTAAAATTTACTAGATTTAGCCCCAGACCCTTAAAAGCTTATATAAGTGTCTAGATTTCAAGAGGGTTATCTCCACAACTTATTTACAGCAGATACTCAGAGATCTGTCTTGAGACCAATTACTTCCTTAGGCACCATAAGCTCTGGAGAAGTCCTGCCTAACCAATGGACAGACGAAGAGAGAGATGCTACAGGGCCTTCAGAAACAGAGACTAATGATGGAGCACATGGGTTCAGACTGGTGCTTGAGGAAATTCCTAAGGGTTCTGCAGGAAAGACTGGGTCGGCATGAAGCAAATACTAGGCACACACCTTCCACAAACCCTGTGCTGAACAGCAGCTGTTGCTGCTTTTCCTCTGTACTCAGCGCAGCAGCTGGTGAAGAGAAGAAAGAACAGAGAAAGGACCCACTTCAAGCGAGTGATATGACGACCTCTGAAACCAGAGCAAGGCCAGCCAAGGCCACACTTGTGTCCACATAGGAAAAAAACATCTTTCAGGGCCACAGCCCCTTCATTAAGCAGATGTCTGAAACACAGTTATCACTTGTCATACAGATGGTCTTTTAGCAAGGATGTGACCAAGCTGTAGTTCTTGGCTTAGTCCTGAACAGGCTGCAAAGTGCAAGCTAGCCTTGTCCCAGGGAAGAGGGGAATGAGAGTTGTTTCACAATGCAGCTGTAATTACTTCAGCAGGAAGAAAACACTAAAGAGGTATGGCAAGTTCAAGCAGGAGAAAAGATTCACAGGCCAACAGCTTGGATCTCTGAGGGTGATAAGGGCCCAATTGCTGAGAGGCAGAGAGAAATACTGACCGTCCATTTCCACCAGCAGCTGGTTTAGGGTCTGCTCCTCCTCAGCATTGGCAAAACCAGATATATTGGTTGAGCGCTTCTTGCCCACAGCATCAATCTCATCGATGTACACGATACAGGGTGCACGAGCCTGGGCTTCTCTGAAGAGGCTCCGAACTCTGGCGGCTCCAAGACCTACAAGGGAAGGGAAGAAGAAATAAGTCTTGTAGCTGAAATTCTTGGCAAAGCTGGAGAGCAGCATTACTGGCCCCCAACAAGACACATGACACCAGGCAAACCCTCAGTATATGACAGTCCCTCTCTCAACACTCCCAGCACAAAGGAATAGCCACAGAACTCATACATTTAGTCCTTAGGCACTGCTCCTCCTGGAGCATGCTGGCTTTTAACTGAGCTCCCAAAACTGCAGGGACTCCTACAGCTGCTGTAAGAGGAGCTCTGCTCCCAGTTCCTAACGTGAACTCCTGCTCCTTCCACAGGTCAGAAGCAGAAATATTCATCATTTTCCTGCATACTGACCCTTGCTGGGTCTCAAGAGATCTAGCAGGAAGGAAGAAAAGGAGAAAGATGGAAATCCCAAGGCACAAAGAGGCTATACTTTCCCCGTCAACAAGGAGCAGCAGAAAATCCATCAGCATTCTCATACAAGGAAGGAAGCTTCAGTCAATGGCTTTAATAATAGGTATAGGGTAGTCAGAGATAATGCTTTCAGATGAAGAACCACGGATGCACACTGTCAGAAAGAAGCAACTAGCAATTCAGATGGCATGCATTTTAGATACTACATAATTAAGTACTATCACTGAAACCTTTTATATTTTCAGTTGAAGTATCCAAATCATCCTCCCCATGCAAAGAGGCTAAAACTCTGTCCTTTGCAAGAGGCCCGGCCAGCACCCTCTAACTCCACAGCCGACCAAGTAACCTCCACACCCTTCCTCCTGAGAGGCTTACCTCCTATCACCTCCACAAACTCAGAGCCTGCCATGGCCAAAAACGGCACTTGTGCTTCTGTAGCCACTGCCTTCGCCAGCAATGTCTTTCCACAGCCTGGTGGTCCAAGTAACAAGGCACCCTTGGGCACTTTAGCCCCAAGCTGAAGGTAGCGATCAGGACTCTGCAAGAAGAACACAACTCTGTCAAATCCACAGCTCACGTGAAGCATCTGCACAAGAATATGGCCTCCCAGAGCTTCCCAATACTGTTTGCAGCCTGAGAAACTCTAAGCCGCTAATGGGAGCAGCTACATCTGCATTCCTGTTACAGAATTGGAAATACAGGGTTTGAGTCACGCTGATCACAGCATAAAAAGACACCAGTTTATTTAAACAGATGTTTGCTCAGTATCATGAAGGATGAAGAGAAGGATATACCCTCCTCCCCAGGTCAGCCATCTATCCCAGAAGATGGGTAGCAAGCACTTATTTTGTTCTACTTATATATACCTTTAAATAGTCCACAAATTCTTTGACTTCCATTTTCGCCTCATGCATTCCTGCTACATCCTTGAAGCCAATCCCTTTTCCAGATTTCCCATCCACAATGGTGAAACGAGCCATTTTCAACTGGTTCTGTGGAAGGCAGCACAAGTACTGAAGTCATGCTCTGACTCTGGATAAGGCAACAGTCTGGAAAGGCTGTTTGCTACACTTTGGGAGACAGCACAACACAGGTATAAAACAACACTGCCCCTAAAAAACAACACTAAAATGCCCACCAATGCACCAGCATTTAACTAAGTTTTGCTTTGGAAATATGTCACAGCTGGATTGTTGACTCAAACTTTATTTATCCATGTTTTGTGGGAACCAGAATAAACCTGCAAGAATAGTCGCAACACAATCCAGCATAAACTCCATGTAGACCAGACAGCGATATTTATTAAAAACATGCAGAATGCCAAAAATCTTATTTGGGATCTTCTCCCCGATTTCCAAATGCTCTGATCCTTAAATACATATGGGATAAGTATAGTTTTGAGGAATATTTATTGATGGTAAATAACTGTCAGTGGTAAATAATTACCAACACTGTCTTGTAAATGTATATAAACAGACATTTTGCACCACTGTCCAATGCTGCCACTGGTTTCTATTGCAACACAACCCAGGGATGGAACTATAGGTTCTCGAATTTGAACAGACACCACATTTCAGTCTCCTGGTGCGTGCTAAGCCACAATGACAGTCAAAACAAGAATTTAGTTAAACGCCCTACATCTAACTGCTCATTATGTTCTACTGAAAACAGCTACTCAGGATTTTTTTTTTCCTTTGAGAAGAAAGTTTATAGCTTCTCAGGGTCAGAAACATCAGCTTATCCAAATGAAGAGTTAAACATGCAGGGCCTAGCTGTCCGCACTTATGCAGGGACAGAATCTTGTCCTCAAGGCTCCCATTACTCAACAGTTTAATTAAAGAAGTTTTTCTCTGAGGAGCTGCATCCCTTGGTGTGAAGAGAATCCCAAAGCCAGAAGAAAACTGCAGAGGAGATTGAGTGGGAAATCTAACAAGGGACTGAATTCACCATATTTTCATCCCCAAATCCCTGCGGTCAATGGCAGTGCACCCTGGGCTGATTTCTACAGAGTTTCATCAGCTGATCCAGTCAAGGGTGGAAGAGGGGAGGAGGAGATTTGCCTGATGTTGCAAGTGAGGCATGTGGCATGAGCGGAACAGGCCAACACATAATGAAATCCAGAATCTGAACATATTTGAGAACTCATTTTGCAGAAAGCAGCAATTCCTACTTCTGGCTGTATGGGAGGCATATTGGCAGGACCCACTGAAAAACACCATCTGCAGCTGCAACTCATTAACAAGCTTTGAAAATAGCAGAGCAAACTGGACTGCAAATTCACTGAGCTCAGCCCTTCCTGCCATTGGGGAAAGAAAGGGCCTCAGCTAAGGCCAGTTACTGTACGATCTAGTCAGATGATCAGGACAGGAAAAGATGCAAGATGTGTCAAGACTGGAGAGTCCTTGGCACCAGTTAATTCTCATGCTGCATTGACTTTGCTGGGGAACGGGGAGGAGATTAGGCCAGCAGAAGACCAGACAACCCACAGGCTGCAAAACAACATCAAGATCCAAGATACTTACAAAGGCATTGAATCCTCCTACCCGGCTTGCAACCCGAATAAGGCGGAAGATGCTCCACAGCATGGACACAGCCACAAGAGTCACTATCAGGGAAATGACATCACTAAAAGGACAAAAACAAGACTGGTACAAAGTGTTCGGCCACAACTTGGTAACTGTTATTCAACATATAGCTATTTTCACTCTTTTAAAGGTCCTGACATTTAGGCTACAAGTGCAGCGATGAGCAGGCATTACTAAGAAAATGGAACCTTTACAGGTTTTTTTACATACATACATATATATAAAAAACCAAAACACCCCAACAATTACATAACCTAAAAAGTTAAACAGAGGACACTGGCAAATACTGCTTACAGCTGTGGAAGAAATTCGACCTCACCATCCCCTTCAGAGGCATTTCTACTAATAAAACAAAGAGAACCTTCAGGCAGTCAAATCACACCCAGAGCAGAATCCGGTGGGACTGGCAATCCACCCAGAGGGAGCTCTCTGCAGAAAACCTGCATCCAGCAACACTAGGGAGATTCCCACTCCCCTAATCCTGGCAGAAATCCCACTGCAGGTCTCCCACTAAGAAGTTGCTCCCGCCTAGTGTGGTTGGCCCTCCCTGGTCAAGTCTCTCAGAAGTCCTTTATGTCAGAAGGAAGTACTACAGCAACCAACACCATCAATTTGCTGGGTCCTTTGCAATACCAATTGCATTAGGAGGGAGATGTGGAGCAGAGATGGCACTGCAGGTCTAATACAATTAGGAGACAACCACACTGAGGGCAAATATGCTGTGAGCTCTAAACAAAGGATGCTTTCAATAGGAGGAAAAATGGTATGTCAGATGACAGGTTGGTAACTGTGGGACCCTGTTCTGCTTCACGTGCCTGTGAAATCATCTAGTCTCACCAAACTTCTGTGTCTTATCTTTAAACTAGGAATGCGTGTTCCACCTCTCACAGAGGGATGATTTACTGAAGCAAGGGGACCAGCATGTGCTATATACCCAGCTGCATTTATTCCTTCTCGGTGAGTGATCCTAGGCAATACTGGAAACTGAAAGTCACCTTCAATTTGTCAACCATGCAAACAGGATTAATTCTGAAACACATCAAGCGCCCACATCTCAGAGTAAACTGAATCCAAGTTGCAGGTGCTCTGCACCTCACAGGATCAAACTCCAGATTGAGACTCTGAAATCTCCAAGCATTCATCAAGTCTCCCGAAAGCCTTCAGACCCTATAATCTCTCTTAAAAAAATAATCTCTTTTCAGGGGCAGGGGAAGCAGCCTGTGTTTGTGGCTAACTGTTCAGTCTACCCTTCCTGTTATACACAAGTCTGAAAAAATTGGCAAGTTCTGAATTTCGACTAAAGGTCTCATACTGCACCATCAATTAAGAAAAGTTTACCTGCATACAAACCATGTACTAAAAACGTGAAAATATGTTCAGAGGACAAGTAACTAGACAAAATCCCATCCATGTATCCATTCATATATGAACATGACTTTTGTTTCACATTTTGGTAAGCTGTCTGCAAGGAAGAATTACACAGACTAGCCATCCCCACCTACAGTGGTCCAAACCCTATGAGCTACTAAAAGAGGATGACGTGCTCTGCGTGATGCACAAGCAGGTGATCAGGCCATCCCAGCAGACAACTGTAGCAGCATGATGCTATCTGTTGTCAGGGATCAGGATTTCTTTACTTAGCAGACAGCACTTCTGCACTACATCTCTCTGCTAGTACTTTAGAATAAGCAATTAGTTGAGAGATCTGCAAATGCTGGAGTCTCTCCTCACACTTCTGGAGAGCTTCTTTCTACATCAGTGTAACGGCCATCAGTGATGGAGGTGGACTTGTTCAATAGCCCCGTGAGTCAGCTTCACAGCTCTGTTTTGTACTCTGGACCCCATAAATCCTGCTTTGCAAGAACAAGCTGCCGGTCTTAACAGAAGGGCAAATAAGCCACATCAGCAGCAGATGACCACAAAACATTACTACATCATATGAAAGCACAGAATAAAGCCTAGCCAGTGCTCTATAGTCTTTTGACAGATCTTCCCTCTTCTCCCTCATTATAGCTTATTTCAGAATTAAAAGCTTAGAGCACTATTTTTTTTTTTACTTAAGCAAAGGATCTTGGGTTTAGGTAACAGAAAAGGGCTGTAAGTTTATTACAAGTACTTCTCTGAGATTTTGTATGCTAGCATCAAAGCTGCTCTGCTCAGTATGTGGCTCACAGCTGGAGCGAGCACCAACACAGGCCGTCCTCTGATCTACAGCTGTTGGAGAAGCAGGCCAAAACTAGGTGTTTATTTTTACAGACTGAACAACCACTGCAGGCTTTCCTCGAAGCATTTTCATGGGGGAAGGCTTGCTGCACCACCAGCATTCCCTGCAGACCAGGGTGTAACATCACTTGTTGAGTCAGAATTTCTATCCCACTCTGCACTTGAATAATTGATTGTAAGGACAAAACGTGCTCAACCGTACAGGTACACACAGCAACTGACACAGACTTTCCTCTGATTTGCTAACACTGACCCAAAACATTTTGGTCTGCTGCATGCTACAGTTCCAGACACCTCCTTGGGACGACCCTCACTTTTGAAACATTAAGATACATCTAGAGCATCCCTATTCCTGAAAGGTGGAGACTCAGTGCTCCAAAACTGGGACTATTTTTTTGTTCAATATTTATAATAACAACATTTAGTTGAAAGGGACTTTCCTATCATAGAATGGTTCGTGTTGGAAGGGACCTTCAAGATCATCTAGTTCCAAGTGAGGGATGTTGTCACCAATATAAGACCAACAGTAAGCACAAATTTACATCATACTTTCCATAAAAGCCAGGATGTTTGTAGGAAACAGGGATTCTCTCTCTCTCGTCAATATTCAGCTCGTCCTCCACAGCTCTCAGCTTCTCTTCAAACTTGTCAATGTTTGCCACCCGCATTGTGTACAACAGGGTAACGTTCTGGGGACATGCAATCAGAAGCAGCACGTAAGTATTGTAGTATAAGGATACAGCAATGAGCAGAAGTGCACAACATGGACAAGTCACATAAAAGTTAGTCTTATGCTACATCCTTTGATACTACATCAATGGAGTCAGGAGCAGGTGACTGACACTAGGGCTCCAAATGAACTTAGGAACACCTCTAGCCTTTTCAGCACCTTATGAAAGCATAAAAGGCAAGACCTAAGTCTCAGCTCTCTAGAAACAAGGAGATGCAACAACTTGGTAGGCAAGCTGAAGGGTGGAGTTAGTATTATAAACCCAGTTACGCTGACACCTTGGGCTCAGACAAAATTTTGTACTATATATGGAAAACTACATCCCTGGGAAGGGGGTGTCTTGTGCTCCACTCAGACTTCTTAGATCTTGTTTCTGTATCTTTGTCAGAAATTAATTTCATCCAGCAGTTTGCAAGTGGATCATAAGTCACTGAACAAAATGGGATGTATCCAAAACCAGTATTTTAATCTCTCAAGCCAGTTTGTAATGATTCTTAGTGGCAACTCCTGGAAGCAATCATGTGATCAAACTTTGCTTTGTTTCCATTTTGGGAGATTTAGTAAGGAAGTCTGATGGAGTTCGACGGAACATCTGAAAATAAAATCCAAATAGGAGAAATTTTTTGAAACAAGATCTAGTAGTAAGAGTTTACAATCTTCTAGACGCCTTCTCATGTTATCAGACTGAGCTGGTAAGAAAAAACTACTGAATTTTTCCAGCTTTTTTGACATACTTAAGATTTCCTTCCAGGCCATTATTAATTATTTTTATAATTTAAAATAAAAGTCTTAGTTGCCAGGTTGATATGAGTAACAAAAGTCTCCTGAACTTCAACTACAAGAAAAAAAAATTAATGAAGAGCAAATTTACCAGCTAGAGTTTTACCAAACATCTATTCATGAATTCAGTTCTTTTCAACAGCATAATCTGTGATCATTTATTCCAGCTATAGAAAGTCACTCACAACTTGTCCATGTGGAGTTCCTCCTGGGTGCAGATAAATCTCCACAATATCGCTCTCTGGCACCACTTCGATTCTCTGGACCTCCCCCTTTGACAGCATCTCATTCACAAAGTAGTTCCAGGAAATGTTGGTCCCTTCTCTGTTCTCGCTGACCGTGAATCGAAACATCAGCACTATGAAGGTTATGATGAGGAGTGCCCGCAAGCGTTCAAGATGCATCTGATTTTCTCTTTTCCTGCGTTTCTCATCCTCTTTAGAAAAAAAGGTATCAGAGAAAAAAAAAGATATGAGTATATAATTGCGGAGCTTTCTGACCCAAAAAAAGGACAATTAAATGACAAAGATTAACACAACAATACTTTCTGGGTTGGGTTTATTTGTTGCAAGTTTGGTTTCTCCTGAAGGATTAGCCTCAGAAGCAGTGCCTAACTTGCATTGCACCAGCAATTTTCTGGCTTGGCTCACAAAGGAGGCTGTGTGACTTGCCCAAGGTTATGCAAGTGAGTCAGTTTTTGGATTGCATGACATTCCCAGACCTTTCTGGCTTCTAGACTGTCAGACCACAGAGCCTCAGCTGTACACATGAAACAGCACCAGGTCAAAAGCCCAGTTATGAAAGTGCAGGCACTCAGATGTAAACTTAACAGTTGCCTGGACGGAGGCAAATTTTGCATTCTGCTAGCCAGCAAAAAATCTGCTTGCATGACATTGTTGCAGCTATATTCAGCTGTTCCCCAATGCCCCAAAAGTCACGCAGCGAGGCATTGTGCACAGAGATCACAGAGAAGATTCACTTTAATTGTTGCTTCAGTAAGAGAAGGAATTGAAGCACCAGTGAGCCAAAGAAAGCCTCCCACTTCCCGAAGTTATTGATTGCGTATAAAGACAGAGCAATCTCAGACATATTTTGAAGAGCTCTGGTCAGCATTTCCTGTTTTAAGGCAGTCTAATCCTGGTTCTGGAGCCTTCAGATGGTCATAGTCCACTAGACCCATTATGATTCCACCAAATGTCATTCTAGTCTAAAATGAGAGATTATCTCACTTGCCTGGCCTAATATGGACGTAGGCCAAATAAAGCCATCGGACCCTTGCTGCTAAAAAACAAACGCAGGAGTGGCTATAGCCTACTTCTATATAACATGCTTCTAACACAGCCTAGTCCTCAGGTTGTTGCTAACGTATCCAAAGGAAAATATCAGCAGTCATAGCGTCACTGGTAAACCACATAGCACAGTATTATAAGAGATAATTGCTTCCTGGTGAGCTCCTGATCTGCTGGCATCCTGTATCATAAGACCAACAATGTTTCTACTACCTAAGAAAATACCTGCATTTGCAGTAAATCTGAAATAGCACAGGAGGCATGATATGCGGCGTACCTATGCACATAAATACACTGCAAATCAATCTCACTGTCTTAAAATTACACAGATTTTCTTCCATGCTATTCAACTAACCTCATGTTTAAAAAATTTAATAACTTGTCCACATTAAGGAACATTATAAAAAAGGGATTCCTATGCCAGATATACTTTCTCCCACTTTTACTGTATTAGTGACATACCAAAGTGATGACATGAGAAAAAGGGATGGTTTACTTCAAGTATTTGCCACCAAACTTTTTTTTTTCAGACTCACAACATTTTTTGCACTGCATAGGCAAATTTGAAATTCTGTGGTCTGCAAAGGGCTGCCACAGCACAGTTCAATGTCAACTGCTAGCTAGTGTTTGAGTTGTTAAGATGACAACAAATATCTCCTCCTCTTTCTAGTCATATGTGGATGTTCTTGATATATAATTTAGCACTTGTTCTCGACATACAATTTAACATCAACAGCAACATGGCATACATAAATACTATTCTACGCTCAGAAATAAATTAATTCTGCACCACTGGACTGCTAGTGCATCTGCCTGCTGCAGCCCAGATTAGATTTATTTGCAAATTCATAACAAATGTTCTGACACCAGCATTTATCACTAGCCAGCAATTAGACTCTACACATGCTGCAACAAAACCAACGGACAAACATATGACCCAGTCAGATGCTAAAAAAAGTACTCTGTCCTTCAGATACACAGCATCATTTCTCACTCGTTTCCTAGCTCTGCTCCACATTTAACAGGAAAGGCTTGCTCCTAAATAGAAACAATGCAGCTTTTCAGATAAGGTCATAATTTCAAAAGACAGTGGCAAGCTCAGACACCGCGTCCAGCCCATCCACTTTGTTCTTTAATGCCATCTCCTCACTTCCGTGTTATCTGCTACATCCAGCTTTATTAGAACAAAGCAATTCATCACAAAGCTGCAGGATGACATCCACTATAGTCTTATTAAATAAAATTAAAATATAGTACGATAGAGGCCTTAGGTTGGGCAATATCCTGAAAAGCTGAGCAAGTTCTAAAAAAAAATATCTATATAGAGAAGAAATGACTGTACGAGAGTACCAACAGAAAGAAAGTCCATCTATTGCTATGCAAGTTCTTTGGAGATGTTAGTGTCAACTATTGCTAAAGCACTTTTCTGTATTAAATTTCAGACAAAGTGAGGAGGCATATAGTATGTTCTAAAGCATGAATAACTGAGGATACTATCACAAAAATATCACCACAGGGTAAAAGCTGGCCATTAGATACCTTGACACAAACAACTTCTCCAGTTTCTAGGAATTGGGCTTGTCTAGGACCTTTAACCTACAGCTGAATAATTTCAGGAAAAACCACCATTTCTAAAAAGCTAGAAGACAACACAAAGCTTTCCTCTACTCTGCATTTAATTAAGGACAAAATCAATCTATTTTCTAAGCTTATGTAAAGTATGACTAGCTTTACAGTATAACATTCATATTGCACCATAAGCTACCCCACAATATTCAGTAAATGAGAACCAGTAACTCAGTGTGACACTTGCAAGCAACAGCTGTGGGAATACTTCCAGCTTTTTAGTCTCAAAAAGCCTCCATGAAGCAATGATTTGCCATTAACCCCAAATCTGAACTCTCCGATTAAAATCTTGCAAGGGCTGCAGTGACAGTTTGAAGAGTTCTTTTTAATAATTACTGCAGAGACGAGTATTCCCCTGGAGACATGGGGTAGCATTCCACCTCCCAAAGTCAAGCTATCCATTAATCACAGGAGAAAAGAGGCCACCGAACACGGCATGTTACTGTTTACTAATTTTAACAGCTACAATACTTCTTCAAGGCACTGTGCTCACGGTCACCCTGTGTGGTCTTGCGAACAGTGAGGGCCCCAACCTCTAAGCTCTGACTTCCTTAACAAGGAATCTGCAATACCTGCACTCACATCCCATTGAAGACTTTAGCCCAGTTCAGTGAATCAAACAGGCAAAGCCACTGCTCTTGCCTTAAAGACTGCATGCAATGACACGAGTCTGGCTAAAAGCCATCAGCAGCTGACTGCTTTTACTTCAAAAGTTAGTTAGTCCAAGAGGATTCAACCATTGTGTTTAAGCACAACAAAGGAAAAGCCAAGCTATTACATTATCTGATGACACCTAGGTAAAAGTTTATCATATAATTTATAAAATATTACAATCTCTGTGACTTAAACATGATGCTAAATGCCTTCCAACTCACAGTACAAAGGTCTGGACCCTGCCAACTACAGAAGGGTGCTCTCTCACTCAAGGGTCCAGGAAACAAGCAGCACAACAGGTAGCCACATAAACTCTCTTAAGACATCACCAGCCTCTGCAAGCATCAACTAATGTCATAAAATGAAGAAAATAAGGCCTTTGTTATGCTTCTGCAAGCATTACCGACAAGACAGAGGAATGAGACCTTCACCTCGGCCACTTCTGACATCTTTCTTAAACTGCCCCACCAGGCCCATAGATCCAGGACATGCCATCAGCTGTGGGACTTCACAGCTAAAAATCTACATCGCAGATCTGAACACATGCCTTATCCTGGGCCTAGAAAAATCTTTGCATGCACTTCAGTTCTTGGGAGGCTGGAGGGAAAGAGCATGTACTCACAAACAAGCGAAGAATTTTCTTTACAGAAGTGGGTGAGTCAAATTACACTTTTTAAATGGAATGCAGCTGTTGTCAATCTACAAATAGCAGAAAGTTGACAATACCAAGACTTGAAGGGACACTCACAAATCCATTTGTATTTGAAAAATGTTTGGTGAAAACCTACTGGTAGAAGATAACAGTGCCTCCTACAAGGATCAGAGCACTGTCTGTCAGGAGTTATGCAAAGTTTTTGTCTAGTACATTCAAGTTATTCCCCTATACCCCCACACCACATTAGTGTTATTAAATTCCTCACACCCTTAAACTTAAGGTACAGAGAGGGCTTTCCGCTGCTTCTCAACATAATCTGGCACACCACATAGATCGCTAAATTCCAGAACATATTTAGTGAGATAAAGTTAATTTTCAAAAAGTCCTGTACAGCGGGATGCCTGGGGCTTAGACAGTATAAGACATGCAAAAAACATTATCTAGAAGACTGATTTTTTAAAAAAGAAAAAATCTGAGCAGGTGCCATTAGTAACACAGCTTCATGATCTGTCTTAAGACTTAGCATTCCATCATGTAAGCCAAAATACCCCTTGAAACTTGTTCTTAGCCATAGGCTTGCAGAGGTGATAAGTCACAGGTACAGGTTTACAGTACTCAAGAGACAGAAGCATTAAGGTGGATCTTCCATGCTCTCCACCCTTACCCCTCACACACAGTTTGTTTCATTAAATGTCTTTTTGGCACATACATACCCTCGTCCTCTTGTGGAGGTTTCTTTTTGAATCCGTCATTCTTCTGGTTACTCCCTTGAGAACTTGAAGTAGTGAAATAGTAAGTGCTACCTGCAGGCAAGCAGACTTCAGTAGTTACTACCAGAAGACCTCAGGAGACAGTGAGAGGGGGGAACTGAGGACGGCAGAAATATATGTGAGCTCCAAATGCAGAGAAAGCTAAGCTCCACATCACCCAAGCACACAGCTTCGTTTGTGTGCCAAGGAAACAGCACAGCCAGAGGGAGCAATGGGAGGGATCGACTACTTCAGTTTCCTTATATAATATGTATTTTTTTTGCAATCTATCAAAATATGGCTTTGTTCAGAGATCATTTTAATGCGGCAAAGAAAATAATTTGAAGGAATTTCTTCAGTGTTGAAACACGTACACATTTCCGAAGGCACAAAACCATAGTTAACACTGGTATGCTCAGTTAAGAACAGCCCCACTCTAGGAACTGTAAATGCTTATGAAAGGAAATGTATGCGCTGGAATTAAATGCAGGTTTCTTAGTAAATGCTGTTAGGATAGTCCAATAAAAGCCAAGAAAGCAAGGCTACAAACAGTAAGACTCACAGTTGTGGCTACAAAACAATAAGCAAAGGCTTTTTCGCCAGGAAAATGCGAAAAGTTCAGAAGGAAAACTGACTTGAGGACAGCAGCTTCCATCTCCCATGATCTTTCACGAAGGCTCCGGAAAGATAAGTAAGCCCAGAAACTGGACTGCTTGTCCCCTGCTAGTTTTACTAGGGGACTCACTGCCATTTGAAAGATTATGCAAATATTTTTATTTTAACTTAAAAAACCCCAAAACATAAACCTCTCAAAAGTTAAGCAGCCCCAGCTCACCAGGCCCACACTGGCCAGGATAGGCGTGACCAGTTTTGTTCAAATCTCAAAGGCATCAGCAAACTCGTCTTCCCAATTTGAAGAGGGTAGCGAGAAGAATAATTGCCTTTGTTTTACATTTCTGTGCTTTTGCTCTAAGAACTCAAGTAACATTTTCTAACACACACTTTTAACTTGTTCCAATGCAAGGCTTTCAGCAAGGTCATATGATGTGTTTTCTGACAAAGGTGAATGACATTTTCTTCTTAGGCTTTGCTAATGAGACACAGAAAGATTCTCTGCTTTAAAGACTGCTAATTTTTAAATTAGCTTTTAGGTCTAATGACTCAAGCGCTTACTTAATCACACTGAGCTCCTTGTGGAAAGGTGCCATTGTTCATCCCTGCCACCCAACAAAAATTTAGAACCCCTGTAAAAGGCACACAGCTCCTAAAGCCAAGAATAAAACAGTTTTATTTCAGTTTCAGGAATGCAGGCATTGAAGGTAAGGAAAAGTCAACACTCTTACTAAATAAGAACTTTCCCCTCCTCCAACTGTACAGTTGCTCTTCAGGACTCACCTAAGAGATTGCAAAGTCTGACTGGATCTCGAAATACATGTTGTTTCACCAAGACTCCACGGAGACCTTGATATGTGGGGGAAAGTGTCTGTGACAGAAGGCTCTGAGAGGAAGACAAAGAAAAAAGAAAAAGCGACAACTGTTGGAAGAGTAGTGTGACTGCTTACCCTTTCTGTTTTCTGTGAGATTAAGATTTCTGAACATAAAAATATTGAGGACAAGCTGAAGGACCATCAACTGGAGACCTGAATATTATTTCCTGGTTGTGCTGTGAACTTGCCATATGGCTTTGAAGATGTTTATAACCCCGTTTAAATAAAGTTTTAAATAGAAACATATACTCAAAACACTTGAAAATTTTATCTTTTTCCTCCCTGCATCTCTGTTCTTTGCTTCAAAGATATGTTGGAAGTCAGTTCTTAAAAATGTAAAGACATGCTCTAACAACAGGAAATCTTAAGGACTACTACTTTGTAATCCTGCTGCACAGCAGTACAGACAACCCAGCTATTTCCCTGTAGTAATTCAGCAGTAATCCTGTAGTTTATATTCACATTTAAAGGCAACTTCATAAAATTTGAGCTGATGTGAACGAATACCCTCACTGAACACAAGTCCTGCCCCTTCTCTAATGCGTGATCCTTGTCTCACCACCCCTCTCTACTGCACAGGCACAAATTTCCGTGCAGAAAACCAGACAGGGACACTGACTGGGCCAAAAATCCCTCACTGTTTTATCCTGGCTTGCTGGGCAGCAACATGACAGCTTGTGCTGGCCTGAGACAGTAAACTCTTGGGATCGATACTTTTAGAACAGAACAGCTTAGACTAGTTTAAATTGATCACAGAAAAACCTGGCACGATTCACAAAGCAGTGCCACAATTGTTCTTCCTCCATGGCCTACTTGGACTGCTAGTGCTTTTTCACTGCACTGAAGAAAAACGCAAGACGGTCTTAAATCATGCTGGAGGCCTAAACAAGAACCTCGCCTTCTGCATTAAGGGCTGTGTTGGAGAGCCCTGCAACGCCAGCAGCACAGCAAGATGGGGAAAACACATCTGTGGCACACACCAATGTGGTGGCTGCTTATAGCACAAAAGATGCAAAGAGCCAGCACAAAAAAAGTTAGAAAAAACCCAAACTTTAATCAACATTTTCTTGCTTATGACAGCCTAGGTGTTCTCTTCAAATAGTATTTTCCACAAGTTACTGCTATGTAACACTGAAATGATGGAACTTCGGATGGTCTAACCTGAGGTTTCTAACCCGAGGTTTCGGTAAAAGCCCCGCCTCGAAGCAAGAGCCCATTTAACCTCCATGAGGGCTGACCCAGGTCCCCTCTTTTCGGTGCCCCCTGGTGCTCCGGGCCCCGCAGGCTGAGCACCCCGCTAGGCCGGGCTCTCCCCGGGGGGAAGCTCCCTACCCGGCGGCAGCTCGGGAACGCCGCTGAGGAGGTGAGGCGATGAGCTCCGTGAGGCGGCGGCCCCGGGGTGCCCCGGCAGGGCCTACACGCCCCGTGGGCCCGGCGGCTCCCCCCGGTG
>VYZM01009493.1:99030-153186 GCA_013398915.1 Dromas ardeola | reverse complement strand
TTTTTTTTTTTTTTTTGTTTCTACCAATGCAAAATGTAGCCAGTGCTGTGGGTGGTTCGTGGCAAATGGTGGCTGAGAAGTCAGAAAAAGACTGAGCTTCCCTGGCTCTTCTTCACCAGTAGTAGTAAAGTGAGGGTATCTGATTGCTGATTGTCATAATGATACAATCCATGAGACCTCGGTCAAGTTTGCCTGAAGTTCACCAACACATTTGAAAGATGACTGGGAGCAGGAAGGAACTCAGTTGTGTAAGTCCCATTTTCTTAAACCAGGTGATGTGGGATTTTTTTTTTCCCCCATTATGTACACCATTACGTCAGTAACCTGACAGCGTTCTATGCATATAGCTAGTTTGCTCTAAGATGACATCTGTCTGGTAATCCTATATTCACATGAGGTGATTGCTGCTGTTGTGAAGTCCTAAATAACACACAAGAGATGTGAGAGAGAGGACAGAAAGAGAAAAGACATTTTACAAGAAGTTACGGGTCTTATTTAAACTAACACAGCTTCCTCAAGATAGGAAATAATTGCAGCTATTTTTGCAACCTAGTCTGAAAGATTTTGACTTGAATGGGTCTCCCATTTACGGAAAAGTATGACAAAACAGAGTGAATCGTTTGTTTATGTTTCAGTTTAAAAAGCATGTTTGCTGGTAGCTGCCTCTGAACCGCCAGTGCCTGATTAGTACGGGCCAGGGTACGAACGTTGTCTGTCGCAGCAACACTCTTCATGTGTTATCAGCCATCGTGCAACTGGAGTGATGAACGAGGATGATCCACTGCCATTCTCCAAGGCTCTTTTTCCAGCCGCAAACACCCTCCCGTGTGCTTGCCTACAAATACATGTAGCAGTTGCAGAAAGTCTTTCAGGTTCAACGTTGAAGCTAAATGTCAGCATGGTGTTGGCAGAGCATAAATGCTGCCTTTTGGATGATCTGGGCTGCGAAGTTTCTCGCCTGCAGGTCATGAAAGAGCAGCAGAAGTTACAGTCACTCAGCATTTCTCAGGCCAACAGGTGGAAGTCCAAAGCTATGAACAGATTCTCCTGGGTAATGGCATCACAGAAAAGATGAGCAACTGCCGTTGGGCACCAACTTGTCCCATTTGGACCTTCGAAGGAACCTCTGCAAGACACTGTAGTCTGAGATACCTTCTTGCTGTTCTGATTTATCCAGAGACACTAGAAATTGCAGTCAGCTTTTTAGGTCATTTACTGCTCTTTCTGTTGGTCTGGCTTTTGATTATACCAAAGTAGTTGGGGGGAGAGAATTCTTAATATCAAAGCAAATTTTTAGAAACAGGGTGGTTTTGTCTGTAGCTGAACTTTGCATCTTGCATAAAACAGTTTACAGTCACTTTATTGCAGTGGGCTTTGTTTCAGCTTTATAGCTAAAGTGGGTGTCAAGTTGCCATAGCTACTGGGCATTATTCTGCCTTTATGTGGGCTGTAGAGTGCATTCTGGGAGGATCAGGTGCAACTTCTGAATAATTAATAGTATCCAGGAAAAGGGAATTGGAATTTTGTTTTGGAGGGCTTTGTTCTCATTGTCCTTTACAGTTACTGCTACTGAAAAATTACAGTAGCCATAATCCTAAGAAGAAAGCTCCATATGACATCTGAAAGAATCTTTCTTTTCCATTTCAGTACACTGTTGCATTGTTAAATACAGTTGTCCCCTTTTAAATATTATCTTGGATATAAATATTCTAGGCAAAGCTCATAATGTAATCTGTTGTCAATGTCATTGTCCCTTCTGCAGCTTCTCTATGTGACAGGACTGGGGATGCACCCTTCCCATAAGGTTTCTCTGCACGCTCCAGAAAATACCAGACTCCTTTGATTTTCTTCCCATTTAATAGAGACGGGTCTGTCGATGCTGAGCGGATGAGTGAGCAGATGGATTTTCATGGGTGACTTGGTTGGATCAGTTCATATTGTCTTATTGGGTGTATATTCTACAATGATGCTTGGCAGCCTATTACAAAACACAAAAACACTGTTTCGTGTCCAGGGCTGTGTTATTCTGACATCTTCCAGCTTGTTAAATACGTGAGGCCAAAGTCTTTGGAGATTAAAGTAGTGACCTCCACGCCATTCGCGGTGATTTCTTGTTCTGAGGAAACGCCCTATTTCTGTGCCAAAGAGTCCTGGCAGCTCCTGGGATATTGTCTTTTCCTTCTGAAATTGCATCATGTTGTTGATAACGTTCTAGACAAGGAAGCAAGGAGTGACCTGCGTCTCGGTGGTCTGGAGGTGGGGAGATTTTGCCCAAAGAAGCAAACGCTGCTGTAATGGCAGCTCCACACTGTAGGGAAAGTTTGGACGCTTTTTGGCAGGTCGGTCTCTGTGCAGCCAGCCTTACTCCAATGAGCTGGAGGAGGGAGGTGCTCAAGCCAGAGACATTGCAAAGATTTCAGCATTTGTCACACAGATGTGGGTTTCAAGCAGCAGTCTTATCTTCCATGTTTCTTTTTTTTTCCATGAATAAGTTCCACCCTCTCCCCAAGATGAACAGGAATCGCTGCATGCAAACCCTCTTCCGGTACTGGGTAGCTTTGGCTGGAACTGAGTCTACCTTCTAATATCTGCTAATCTCAGACCTGACACCTGCTGGTAGAAATACCATAAGATGTTCAGACCAGGGTAGAATGCTCTGCAGATCAGGGTCATGAGGCTTATTGATTTTTTTTTTTCAGATGCAGAAATCAATATAACCCATACCGTTACCATTATTACCATTACCAGTGTACTAAATTAGCTTGAAACATTTGTGAGGCTGATTCAAAATTTAGGGTTGCTACATCTTTAAATTAAATAATATTCTGAAAGTTTTAAGGAGGTATGCGTGTATTTTTTTCTTCTACTTAACATTGTTAGGAGCAAGCCTACTGGGATTTGAAGTGTTTCAGAGCTACAGTGAAAGTGAAACATAGAAAGTGAATGCCTCTTATCATTTCCATTCTAATGGAGGTGGACTGTCTAAGCAGTTGGTTCTGGTAAAAAGCTGCTGTTGTCACAAATTCTGTCTCCTTCACGTTATAAGCTGTCTTGCTACAGTAGCACTACTGGTGCTGTATGAAGTGTCTCAAGTTACTTGTATGTGTTCAAAAGATCCAGAAAGAAAAGCGGTTTTAGTGTTCTGCCCAGGTTGGGAATATAACTACAATTTACATTAACATTGCAGTTATAGTTAACTGTAATTTATTTTTGTCCTGACATTGTTTGATGGCTGGTGTTTCGCATTTAGCACCACTTCTTTGTTGTACTTTAAATATTCTCCCTGACTTTTTTTAAAGACATCTTTTATTCCCCTGAGAGAAAAGTTTTATTTTGGTTGTTTATACTGGTAAAATGTATCTTCTTTCATGGTCCAAATTAATAACCAAATGCCTTGTGCTGTGCGAAGCGTGGTAGGTATCGATTACATAGCTGCTTTCATCTCAGACTTCTGAGTATCACACCTGCATGGATGGGTTCTTCTGATGCCCTGCGTCCTGGAGAACCAACGCTTCTGCTTGGAGAGGGTCTGGATGGGGTACGTGTGTGTCTGGGACTGCCTGCAGACTGTGAAACGACTCCTTGCTTCCAACTTCATGCCCTGATGGTGATGCTGCTGCATGTGAAGCTGCTTACATGGAACAAGAAAGACCAACGGCTTGAGTTGCTGACTTGTGCCAGGCTCATGCTGTTGCAGCTACGTAGGTACCAATATCAAAGCTATCTGGTTTCCTACTGCTGTAGGTTTAGTTGCTAGGGCGAGGGAACAGGATGCCTTACAAAAATCCCAGCTATGTGATTAGGTGCCTAAATAAGTGCCCATGGAGTTACAAAACATTAGGTGTCCAAGAGTAAAGTGTTGTCTAGAAAACGGAGGCATGCTATGCTGCTGGTAATACAAATTTGCTCCATTAATGTCCATCTGGGTTACACCGTTTACTTAAAGGTACCTGAGTGCTGAAAAGAGATTGTTAAAGTGTGAGGAAGTGAAACAAGCGGCTGGCAGATAATGTACAAGGAAAGAGCAGAAGAAACTAGGACTGTGCTTGGGGGTGGATCTGAAGCATGGGAGAGATGGACCAGTTCCTTTGGTCAGTGAATTTAGAAAGACCATTTAATTTGGTTAGTATTTAAGATACCATTTTGGAATTATACCTTTTTGCTACAAGGAAGACTAGTGAGAGGAAATACTTGGATAAACGTGAGAAAGATGCTTCTACTGTTGAAAGCCACTAGGCTTTGTAATAGTTGGATGCAGTGTGTGATGGGGGCTTTTAAAACTGTGCACTGGTGAGAACACGCTGGGAGATAATTCCGCTTTTATAGAAGATCGAGCAGTTTTTGAGATAAACGTTTTTCTTTTGCTAATTTTTCCTGATCTTTTGAACCAAACCTGTCAGTGTAAAATCTAAAAAGTCTATTTCAGTCTCCGTAACACAGCTGGCTCTGGAGACAGCAGGAGTATTGAACTCCTCACTGAACTTGTATTGTGGATAAAGTCTTGAATTCTGTTCACTGTATCTCCTTCCTCTCCCTTTTCATGTTCAGCCCCCTTCCCTTTACTGTTTTTTAGTGAACGTGATCTGAAAAAAAACCAAAAACTGAAAGTGGTGGTACTACTAGATAGACCTGTAATCCCATTAGACTTCTTAACAGAAAACCAGAATCTTCTTTTTTTGGATGGCTTCTGAATGCCAATGAAACCCTGTTCTTATTACCCCATTCTTTCCATGCTGCCCAGCTGACAGCCTGTATTGATTTTGATTGTAGACTTCTTTTCAGGAGTTTCTCAAAGGCTTGTGCGCTAAGCTTTGCAAACAAGGTGATTTTCAATTCACATGGGTTTCATCAAACAGTTCTAATGCCTTGGGAACTATATAGAATTAATACTCCCCTGAGTGAGGTGTGTTGTTTTTTTTAGGAAGGGTGCAAATGTCCTAGTGTTCATATTATTAATATCAATTTAAAAGGTAAAGCATATGTGGGAAGTTTTGGGGAGCAAATAGGCATGGTGGAAAAAGTACCCAGTTGTATCACAAAGATTTTAAACCTAGACTGGGATCTCAGATGTTTTCTTCTGGGTTTTATGTTAAAAACGTTCTAGCTCTCTGTAACTGTACAACTAAAATGTGCTGTATTGGCTTCCAGTACAAGATCTGTGATTTTGTATGACTTGAGTTCTGTAAAGATGACCAGTCCACGATACATACATCTCCAAAAGGCATATTTCCATGAATAAAATGCATTAATGTTACTAGATGCTTTGCTCCTTTGCATTTAGGATGTTCCTTTTGTGCAGATGATAGATCCTGCCAACAGTTTCAGTAATAATGTGTGTTGTGGGTGGGAGTAGCTGTGGAGCTCTACAGGACCTCTGGTGCCACTCCAGAGTAGGCCACAGGCATTGCAGCACAGAAGCCTGTGAAGTTCTAGAGATGGACCATAGCTTGATTAGTATGCAAGAGCTGTGTCAGAAGGTACCCAGGACATTTACCATGCATGGAAAAGAAATGGGTTGAGGAAGAGCGGGATGATGGTGAGGGTCCTGGGTAGCAGGAGTGGCAAAATGGAGGGATCAAGGGGGGAAACAACGTTGGTTGGAGGTGTTTGTAAGGAGGCTCCACAGGGACCAGCAACCGGGATTATAAAATTACAGTGGATTCAGATTTGCAGGTGACACACATTGGTGCTGCATAAATTGCAATGAGGGCATGACCATCGGACTGCACAGCCTAATCTCTGGGAAATGTGGATCCATTTATTAGCATAGTTCAATACTTTAGTGCCAGGCAGGCATGCAGGCTCTGGAAAGGACAGGCAAGGCACAGAGTGCAAGTTATTTAGCATACGATCATGTTGCTGTGAAGAAAAATTGCAATCCTGAGGGAGTAGTAAGAATGTGTACACCAGTGCTGTGCCGGTACCAGAAAACTACAATACTGGTGCAATACTAGAAGGATGCAAAAGGAGCACAAGATCTGTAGAGCTGCCCTGCTACGAGATCTCCTAAAGGAATTCTGTCTAGTTTATCTGAGATTAACGAATTACAAAAAAACCCAAAACCTGAGTGTTAAAGAGCTTCTTAATATAGTGGAAATAGGCATGAGAGGAACCGGAGGCTGGCAAAAGGAAAGCAGCTGAATTAAATGAAGTTGCACACTTTCAGCCAAGAGGGTGATTAATCATTGGAATGAGTTCTCAAAATAAAGTATTTTCCCAGGCACTGTCTAGTCAAATGTGATTAACTGGGCTTTGTGAAGAAGTAACAGAGTAAAAATGTCTGTGACACGTAGGTGGTCAGCCTAGCTGGTGTAATTCTCCTTTCCAGCCTTAGCTTGGCAACCCTGTGGAAATTTTATAAAGGTGGAATAATGGATTTCAGCTTGCTGAAACTGTAGAAGGGTCATCATCTTGACTTGAATGAGGAAATATCCAGGTTGGGGTTTGGATTTCACTGGGAACAAATAATTGGTATTTACGTAGTTCTTTCTATTAATAAATTTTCACGCTTACAGGAAGGCACATCTAATCTAAAGCCAGATAAACAAGGGTAGAGGTGAGGTACGGCCAAGTGAATCAGCAGCAGACCTGGCAAAAGACCCAGTGTCTCCTGGATCCCCGTCTGAGACAGACTTGTTTTCTTGGGAGGGCTCAGCTGTCTGAAATCCAGCGTGTTCTCTAGCCCATATCATTACTTAAGTCTGGAAGGCCAAACGTGACAACATGAGTTAAGCCTAGAATATCACAAAACGGTGTTCTGATGAAAAGCATGAGGTATACTAAGAAATTATATATTTTTTTAAATTTTATCTATATATTCTATATATTACTTTATAGATATAAAAAATTAGGCTCATATTTACCATGTGATTTTTATGTAAATATAAGGCATCACTTCTGTAAGGCAGGTGTTTCTCTTGATTTAGGAAGCACTGTGCTCTGCACTGGCAACACTGACTTACCTAAACTCATGTAATGTTCTTCATTACTGAGAACTCATTGAGATTTTGATGACAGTCCTATTTGTTGATGTCCGAGTACTTAGAGCTCAGAAAAGCGAACATGTTGGCTTTCTGTTTCCAATGCTGTCAGTCCCAAATGCCTTCATTCACTTGAAATGATTCGCTTAAACATAAAAGGTTAATACTTACCCCTTGATTTTTGGATTTGGAGTTCAATGAAGTCTCTTGATGACAGTTAAAAGGTGTAGCTGCTTCTATAGCATTTATGGGATCTTACAGCTGCAGTCCTTTTGCACGTAAGGAACCTGAGTCATGGGGCTTTCTAAGGCTTCAGATCTTGATTTTATGTTCTTGGCATATATGCTGTTTATATGTAGTACCAGGAAGATAAGCATACAGATGCTGAACAAGGTTCCTAGAGATGTGGACAAATTAGGTTGGTCTGACAAGGAGCTTAGATTGCTGATTTTAGACAATAGTGATTAACATGTATGAAACAGTGAAAAAATGTGTTTAAAGCTCTTTGTTATGAGGGTTGTTGGGGTCTTTTTATTATTTTTTTTAATGATTGATTTGGATGCCTCCGTCATTGTCAAATGCTGAGCAGGTGGCTGCAGGGTCTGACTGGGGTCAGCCCCAGTCTTTCTTACATCCCTGGCCCCGCCTGAGGTTGCACAGTGTGCTGGTGACAACGGGATCCTTTGCTATGACTTGAACTGAGCCTGTTGATTTATTTCACGTAATACTGCATGGCCACCTTCGCACGTCCGGCACTGTTGCAGTAGAGGGTAGCTGGGATTAATTTGTGACGGCACTTGCGTGGGAAACTGCGTCCCTGGAAAGTGCCGTTTGTTTTGTCCAACACAGATTTAGCACTTTGCTTTATGTCGAGATGCTGTTTTGCTACCTCTGGAAGAATAGTTTAGAAATGAGTGAAGGAGCTGTTGCAGATAGAGGTGTTTATGTGGTCAGAGCTGAGATTATTATTTTTTTTTTTTTTTGAAGTGACTTGTAGTTCGGGTCCCCGCACTGTGAAGCGTGTTAGCAGTCAGACAGGGAGCAGTGGTGCTGCTTGTTACAACACCCTGGTGAGGGCTCATTGCGTTTTATAAAGCGGATCCTTCTTCGGTGGTGCAGAAAACAAGGCATCCAGAACTACTGGCAGCTGTAACAAATGCTGGTTTCTTGGTGTAACTGCTGCCTTAGTGCTGGGTAGGGCCCATTTTTCTCCTGATGCTCACCAGGGACGCGTACCTGGGCTCGAGCAGGAGCTGCAAAACACGTCCAACAGATGCCAGCGCTGTGGAGAGCATTTGGAAGTCCATTTTCTGCATTTCTAGGGTCGGATAAGTGCTGCCTCTGTTGCTTCTGGCTGCTGATGGCCCCTTTCTCTCCGGGAAGGGGTCACATCTGTCCTGCCTGGTTGGACCTGTTGAACAGAGATCTGTACCCTGTGCAGTTTATTGCCTGGCAAAAAAAAAAATTAATTCCCTAAATTAATTTCCTTTGGAATACAGTGTGGTTTAAGCACTTGGCGCAGGGAACAGCCATGGCGGTGATTCGCAGTGATCTACCGTGCCCTGACCCACAGGTTGTACTGCCCAAGAATCCTACCCTAAATTAGTGGTTAGGGAAAAAGTGATTAAAGAGAGGCACTTTTGCTGTCATTATCCGTGACAAGGTTGGGGAGGGTTCCTTGAAAGAGGAGTTGTGCAATGGCTTTGTAATTGCTGAGGAGACGCAGTTCAGCGTGTGAATTAATTTCACCAAGCAGAAAACATTAGCGCCTGACTTCTGCAAAAGGAAGTTTAAACTTTATCATAAAGAGAGTATTAAACTTGGCCTGGATTAAAATAAATGCTCCATGGGTATGGAGGCAGAAGAGACTGAAGTGGTGTCTGCTGAGCACTTGGGCTCTCTTGCCCTGGCGTTACTTAGAGCTGGAGTTTTACCCCGCAACTGCTTAGTCCTGCCTTTATCTGGTCCTCTGGCTGCGTCCTTCCTTTGGAGACAGGATGGCTTTTGTTTCGCGGGGTATTTCTGGAATCTGGCGAATGGGATGTTTCTGTGCTTTCAGGCACGAAAGTGCAAATCTCACCGTTGTTTATTTAGAGATGAATTTAAATTAGATTATTTCCCTCAGCAGCTCTTAGTTTTTCACAGTAACTCTCATTAGTTTGTGCGATTATACTGCCAATAGAAAAAGTCGTGGTTAGGTTTAGAAGAAATAAAAACAAAACAAGGGAATGACGATGTATGAGTCTATAGGCGTCTTTAAAAGATATTTGTAAGTTAAAAAAAAATTAATGACAGAAAACAGTGCATTCAGCTTTCATATTATCTAATGATGGTGTGAACCCTGAAATACTGTACTACTTAACTGTTGTTCATTGTATTTCGGTCTTGTAGCTTTATGCTTCCCAGAGGAGTTGAAATAAATGAACAGTTACTATAGGGCTTAAATCTCTACTCCATATGATTTCATTGACATATTCTGACTTTTATGACAGTCTGTTTTCTAACAAATTGGCTCTACCCTTCTTTACCCCAACCAAACCAAAAAAAGGTTCATGAATTGCTCTGTTCGCAGTGATGTCAGCTGGTCACAATATTCCAGATATTTCTTAAACATCTGCTCAAGTGTGTTAGTGTGTTAACCAAAAAAGATACGTGGCAAACAAAGAGAAAACAAATGCTTTTCCAGGTATTCTGTCAAGGTAGCACGTAGCTCTGACACCTGTGAAGTGTGCTACTTGTCACCCTATTTTATATTACACAGGAGGTCGGAAATTAAGCCACGCTGCAGATTTTTTTTGTAAAGGGTCAAGCTATGGTTTAACTCTGTGTACTACATCAAGTCAAGTTTTAAATTTATCTCAGTTGCTTCAGTATGTTAGCATTGGTGGAGTTGTTTCTGCTTTCTGTGATTATTTGGAATTTTTCATTTGCTTGGTTTTAGTACACTGGGAATCTCGCACGTAGAAGGATACTGTCAGTGCGAAACACTTAGAAGAAAGGTTACCAAAACGTATTCTGTGAAGCATTAATTAGTGGACTTCGTCTTCCCAGAGTCTCCCGCTGCACCTGGGAAAAAGCAACAGTTACCAGCTAGACGATATGGAGCATTAGTTTGGTGACATGTTTGGTTCCAAGGGATTGTGTTAAGAGAAGTATATACGTATGCAAATTTTATTTATTTCACTTTCTCTAAAACACATCCATCATCAGGAATAAATGAAGCTGCTGTCCAAAACTGAGATTCCCCTGCACAGACCTGCCTTTCTCACCTGTTCACCCTCACGTCCCCTGTCCACCCCCCCTCTTCACTTCTTCCACAAGGGCTGAATTTCCCTGGTCAACAAAATCTGATCCTGACAGAAAAATACAGCAGGAAGCTACACAACATGCAGCTTCTGGTGTCAGTTTTGTGTATCCATATGGGTGCCTTTAAGTAATGTTTTTCAAGGAGATGTGATATTTTCTTAGCAGGTTGAAGTTGAAGTTTACCGGAGAGATTCTAAGAAGCTTCCTGGCCTGGGAGACCCTGACATTGACTGGGAAGAGAGTGTCTACTTGAACCTCATTCTACAGAAGGTAACAGGGATGCTTATCTAATTTTTATGTGCTATTTGTGCTAGAGAAATTTCAGGGAAGGCTCTGGTTTATCCCTTTTCTTCCCTAGCTTGGGAGATTTGAACACTCCTGGAGGACAGGAAGAAAACATGATTTTAATCTTCAGAGTCTAAATGAACATGAACTGAGATGTTTATTACTTTTTCAGTAGAGTCCTAATAGCTTTCCTCAAGAAAAAACTTGAACTATACGCAGTGAAGCTGGGCTGAATTTTATGCTCTGTAACAAAGTTTTGCAAAATAGAAGGCTTTGTCAAGTTTAATAGCTTCTGAGAGTGAACGAGGCTGTTAGACAAGCAACACTTCTGTTAGAGTTCACAACAGTAGTGCAGCCAAGAGAGGGAACTGCAAAGTGGAAATGCAGTAAAAGTGTTAGGTATTGCGCTGGGAGTTTGCTGCTCTTGATATCAGAACTTTAATAAAACTTTTTTTTTGGTGGTGGAAACATGAAGCTAGCACAAACTATTTGTTTAATTAACTCGTGGGTTGTTCGGTTATTGCATATGTTACATTGGCGCTTAGGGAGGCTGAACATTACTATAGTCATTCAAGATCCCTTAAAAGTTCTGTTGATTATGATCTCGGAATAAGAGACCATTGGCTCATTGCACACATCCTGGAAAATAAATTGTTTTCATTCTCCCTTCTTCCTCCCAAAAGTCTCACTGCAGAAATTCTCTGCAGAGAGCAGTTTCTACCTTTATTTGATGCTGAATAAAACCAGAATCTGTTTGCTACAGTCAGAATTCAGAGATGCTGCTACAGCTGAGCATTGCTGTCCAGAGCTACCACGCTTGCACCTCACAAGTTTTTTCAGGTTGTTTGGCAGGCTACATTAAGGGTTTCAGACCTCTCTAATGTGTTGTTTGTGTTTGTTGGTGTTTCTATTTTTACCTTTTCGAATGGAGGGTATCTTTTCCATTTCTACCTTAAAGCGTGCTTGCGTGTATGTGTCTTGCTTATTCCTCCAGCTGACCAGTAAGCTAGTGTTAAACAATGTTGACAGGGGTTTCTTTACTCATAGGTTGTGCACCTCGGCAAACATCTGTGTGAAAGGTTTCAGTATCATTGAGTTAATAAACAAACACAGGCTTGAAAATTGTAGGAGTTTCAGTATAATAAAGAGAATAAAGAAACTGACAATGCCAAAACATCTTATTTTTTAGCCAAACAGCTAAAAAAATCAAGACAGAATGCATTCTGCTTCATGTACATGAATGTTTTGTTTTTCTAACTCTAAACCTTTATTTCTGTATCTGGTATCCTGTTTTAGCTGGATTATGTGGTGACATGTGCTGTGTGCACACGCTCCGATGGAGGAGATATTCACATTCACAAAAAGAAATCTCAGGTGAGATTACCCTGTTATTACTGTGGATATGAGGTCGGCATCCAGTATTACCTAATCCTAAAAACTATCAAAACCAGGGCAGTGATTCTCAGGCTGTCCTCTGAGAGTTGCATCCTTGTGAAGCATCTCGAGTCTTTGTCTAGTGACATTTTCTACCGGTCAGCTAAATGTGAGATCTAAATGTCTCCTTTATAGCCTCTCTCAAAAAATTGTGAAGACCTCTGCATGCTTTCAAGATTTATATCTTTGCCTACTGGATTTGAGGTGGGTGTGTTGGGAGGGAGTGCCCAACTGCTAACCAACCAGAGGGTAACCCTGCAATTGTATGAGACCTGAGTTACGAGAAGCCTTCGGGGTAAATCTGTAACAGGGGGCTGTTAAGTGGTAGACAATTGACTGATTGCCAATTTCTCTTTTTATTGTTTTATGAGATTCTTGTTTTCTCTCTTAAACTGCTCATTCCATCTCCACGCTGAAGGCTAATTTTATCACTTGCTTGTGTGCAACATGCAGTTAATCCAGGGTTTAGCAGAGTGGGGGAGACTGAATAATAAGCATGGAGGGGATAGGAACAAGAAACCTCAAACTTCTTCACTCCGTTTTCCAGCAGATCTTGCAACAAGTTCTCCTAGTTGACAGAAATTCTTCTTTAAAAGGCTCCTGTTGCCTTTAAAAGGCTGTTTCTCCTAGGCATTTCCATTCCTTTAGCTCATTCAGCTGCTTGCATGGCTTCACCTAAAATAAACCAATGCTCTTTAATAATTTATTTTTGTTTTACCATTTCAAAACAATTGTTGCTTTGCCTACAAACAGAACTAGCAACGCTGGCTATTTTATTTGTAAATTGCATTGGTTAGGCACATAATTCCCTTCTTCTGGTGCTGTTGAGACACCACATTACACCACTGATGTAAGCCTTTTATTTCTCAATGCTTTTTCCACTGTTTACTCGCCACAAATTCACCCCAAGCTAACTTCTGCAAAATTCTTTTGAGAAAAATCTGTAAATATTGTGTGCAGACTTGAAAACTAGGAAGATGAGACCTGCCCTCACTGCCTGTGAGCAGCGTTCAGAATAAGGAGGGAGTTTTCTGTTCCTCATTCCTAGAGGCCCATACTATAAATTTTTCTTTATCTTCCCTTTTAAAACTTACCAGTACATACTAGTAACATTTCGACATCATGAAGCAGATCAGTGGAGAGAGAAAAGGCAATTCTATATACTGCGGAAAGCACGTTTGCAGTGGGGCATTTCATTGTAACATGCACCATTGAGGCTTTTAGTTTTAAATGAGCAACAGCCAGCTTTTTGGGATCTATATTACTGCTCTGGTGGTTTTTTGTTTAGAAAGCGTGTATTACCCTGTCAGTGTGCAGCCAGGTGCTGAACAGGTAGGTGCCTTATTCAGGCATAGAACTTGCTGTGCTACTCCAGACCTACAACAAAGCTACCATGTTCATATCAGTAGAGTACCTAAGGTATAAAACCAGTGTAAAAAAGGTTGACTTTCCCCTAAATTATTTTGCAGACTACATTGTTTCTCTGCTGGCTTGACAATAAGATCTCTACAAACTGTATTTTCCTCAGGTGTGTCTGACTGGAGATGAGTTTGGGGGGTGTTTTTTGCTTTACATCAGATGGCATGAGAACAAGGATGGCTGGAAGATGTCCTTGTTTCAGGCACTGGTGCAAGCGTCATCTTTGAGGAGTCTTGTTGCTTTCCAATGCTGTTTCTTGTCATGAAGCAACGTTTCTTTTTAATAATCTGTATTTAAATGTGCGTGTAGGCTTCAAAAGTACAAATAAGGAAAAGCAACCCTCTCATGAATATCTAACGTCCTACCCTTAGTCATGTTTCGTGTTGAATGGTTTGTGGCAAGAATATCACAAGCCTGACAATCTGGGCAGATTCAGAGCTTTCAACACATTCACAGTGGGCTAAGATTTGACAGGTTTCTTTTAATTCAAAGCTTTGTTTGTAAACAGAGGTGGAAGCAAAAATGCTGCTTGGTCTGAATTCTTCTCCCTATTTACCTGCTTGCTAATCTTGTTGGAATGATAAGATCTAAAGCTTTCAGTTGTTTAAACGTTGGTTGTTTTGAGGAGTGCAGTGACCAAAGGAGTTCAGGAACTGCTTCAGAGGGAGGAATGTGCAAGAACAACAACGGTGGATAGAGAAAGAAACAGAAGCAGAAATGAAAATGAGAAATCGAGTGCTTGTCCTCCTGAGGGCCATGTACTGAGTGATGTTGATTTTATCGTGGAACTAAGCAACCAATAACAATGAAATTAACTGTACAAACAAACACTGTTAGGTCAGCTACTCCACAATAACTTTCTTGCTGTGTTTGCTTTTACTTTACAGCATGTTGCAGTAACTTAAAGGCAACTCAAGGTGGTTTTCTCTGTTAATGAAAAGAATACCTTAGCTGTACCATAGGATGGTCAGAGGTCAGGTACGCACAGGGACATTTTCAGTGGAGCAAATAGTATTTGATAACTTGCATGTGAAAAGGCAAGGATTTCACAAGCATTGTCATTATTGCGAAAACCAACTCAGCTTTGCCTGCAGGGTGTCCAGCATCTCTAGTGTAAGTGAAAATGTTGGCTGGCTGAGCAGTGTTGGACTGTGGTGTTTTGGTATTGCTTGCCTTGTATTCAGTGCATCCATTCCTGAGCACGTTTAACTGAGAAGATGGTTTGTTGTTTGTTTTTTTTCTGTATCTTTCTCAGCAAGTGTTTGCATCTCCTAGCAAACACCCAATGGACAGCAAAGGAGAGGAGTCAAAGATCAGCTACCCCAACATATTCTTCATGATTGACAGTTTTGAAGAGGTGAGTTCCTTGTTGCAGCAGCAGAGTTTTGTCCTATTGTAGTCTTATGTCCCAATTATCTGTTTTCTTGTACCTTTTGAGCAAATGTTCTTGGCTAATTGAGGGTTATCTTCCAGTAGTTTTTATCTTATTTGATTTTATTTTATTTGGACTTCCGCTTTCTTTAATGTTTGAAATCTGAGCTTAAAGCTGGATTTTGGCATCTGTCTTTATGATGGGCTAAAGCAAGACAGGTTGATGTGATAGCTGCTTATCTCAACACCTGATTTGCAGTATGCACTGCCTGGAGTCGTCTGGTTTTTTGAAAGTCTAGGGCGGAGCATGCAGCTCCTGTGCTGTCTTCCATTTACGTTGAAAGTGCCTTGGGCCTAAGGAGAATCATGAGAATCTGAATATATTTGAACTTTAACCGCTGCAGTTTGCCTTGAAGTGTTTCATCTTACAACTTTGGCAGGTTTTCAGTGACATGACTGTGGGAGAAGGAGAAATGGTCTGTGTGGAGCTGGTGGCCAGTGACAAAAGCAACACCTTCCAAGGGGTGATTTTTCAGGGGTCCATCCGCTATGAAGCACTCAAGAAGGTCTATGACAACAGGGTAAGGCACTTCTGAAAGACAACATCCCTTGTACAATGATACTTTGACCACAGTTTTAATTTGCTGCTCAGGCTGTTAGCTTTTTGTCCTGTTAGATCATCTGCATTGTAGTCTGTCCTTTTTGGCTTTGAAAATTACCTGAAAGCTAATGCTTTTGGCTCAGGCAGCTGAGAGTCTTCAGATCAGGATGTATTTCTCTGGTGTTTGCCAAAAACAGTGAAGTTGATTAAGAAGCCAAGAGCATGACACAGGTATGGCTCTGAATAACAGAGTTCTAGGAGACCCTTAATTTTCTTGAAAGGTCATAGATATTTCTAGTTACTTCAGAGAAGCCATGTTTTTTGGGGAGATCTTAAACTCCGATAACGTTGCTATATGTAAAATGTGTTTTTCTTTAGTTTGTTTTGTACTCATGGCATTTTCAACAGGCCGCTGTAGTTTCACTGCCACAGAAGGAAGCTTTCTTTGCTTTCCTATAGAAACGTGAAATGCCAGCACTCCCAGTTTCAAATTCAGTACTTAATGCTGAAGTCGAGATTGTTTAAGAGCCAATAAACTTCACAGTTTGCTATGAAGACAGTCCTGAGGGGTTGTTTTTTTAAACAACAAAAAAACCCCAAACCAACCCAAACACAACAAAAATCTTCAAAAAAATTTTGAAAAACAATTTTTCAAGAGAACATGAAACTGAAATTGTTTCTTTGTCTCACCATCATCTTATGGCCTCTCACAATCAGCAGGTGGGTTATTAAAATACATGGGAATGCAGAATCACTAAAGTCAAAATAGGAAGGCCTTGCAGTGGAAAGACAAAATTTGATGTGTTAATGTCACCTCATAGCCTAGGAATGTCCAGTTTGACCACGCTGCTACTTTACATTGTTATTTTTAGATGAAATAAAGTTGGTAGATCTTCAAATACTCGATTTCCAAAGGAAAAACTGGAAAAATTTGACCTTTCTTTTAACAGAACAGAAGCAAGCTCTCTATGCTTTTGAAGGTGACTTGATTTCAGTTGTGTCTGTTCATTCTTAGTACAGTAGGAGCATCTTGGCACTTCCAGGCGATAAGCTGCTGAAAGTTGTAATAAACCACTTAAACTTATGGATAAGTCCTACTTATTTCATTTGGCAAAACCTTGACTGTTTTCATATTGGTCTGTTCCTTTTTTCAGTTCTCAGTTCAGGTTTCAGTTCAGTTGTGTTAACTGGAAATTGAGCCCTTCTGTCTCTTGAGAGGGTTCAAAAGCTGTCAGGGTTTTGCGGTGAGCAATGGGATGCAGGTTAGTTGTGCATGGGGGCTGGTTCTTTTTGCTTTGGGCTTGACAATATGGACACAGAAATGTCTGAATTGACTTGCCACAAAGTAGTGCCAGAGTTGCGTGGTGCGCTTTGCTAGTTTGGGGCATCTTGTGTGCGTGTCTCTTGCTTTTTGGACTTAAACAAGTGTCCCTGCACAGGCTGAGTTGTGCACGTGCCTGCTTCTGCTGTGGTGTGCCACATTGTGTGGGTCTGGATAAAAACCTTGTATTCTATCTCAGTGTGCCATTGGGTAATTCTGCTTCTTGGATTGCTGAAGGAGTTGATTCTTCTCTGAGCTTCTGTTTTTGTATCTGTAATATTGCCTTCCTTCAGATTGTGGCTCACATCACAAAATGCTTCTTAAGAATCAAGATAATGGTCATTGTCCACTATGTTTTTGACTTATTTTTAGATAACTGCTTTCAGAGAACGTTATTTTTGTCAAACATGGAGATGATATTACATGGTTTTCTCTCCTGTCTTGATGCATTGTAGGTGAGTGTTGCAGCTAAGATGGCTCAAAGAATGTCTTTCGGCTTTTATAAATATAACAACATGGAGTTTGTCCGAATGAAAGGGCCACAAGGGAAAGGACATGCAGAGATGGCAGTGAGTAGAGTTTCTACTGGTGACACTTCACCATATGGGACAGAGGAAGATTCAAATCCAGACTCCCCAGTGCATGAGAGAGTAAGTAGCAGACAAATACTGACTTATGGTTAAGCATGAACATGTTTTGTTCCGAAGCCATAGGTGAACAGAAGATGGGATTAACTCGTATCAAGGTTCTAAACTTAGGTTTGCCTGTGTATATTTTTGATCGTACTCAGTATATGCAGATGGATTTTTATTAGTTTCCCTTGAGCAAATACTGAATACAGAGATGACTGGATGATTCATACTTTTGGAAGAGTGTTTTGTTGAAACAGCAGTGATGTTGATGCCAGGGAAAATGATGATTCTGCCTGTTTTCTATGAAAATTAATAGATTCCATTTCTGTACAAGATGGGATTTACCTAGAAACATGGAATTCATATATTATGTAGGTTGCTTGCTAAACCTCGCAGGAAATGGTACTGCTAGGAGAATTTGCCACTTATGAGTGCTGCCAATATGAAGCCTATATAATATTAAAGCAAAGATTATGGATCTAGATGCAGTACTATAATTATGCATATGCTTAATTTTAATGCACGTGCAGTAAACTACCAATAGAATTAGTCCATAGATGCTGATGTGGCCCTTATTCAGTCCTGAGCTTTGTTTTCAATTAAGGCATTTTACCCAGTTAATGGGGATTAGGCAACATGCCTTCAGAATACCAGCACAGATGTGTCCTAACCTGGGCTGGGAAGTTCCTGGTGGATTCTAGTCTGGTTTCCTGTGTAACATACCTAGCCTGTGTAGTTTAAAGGTCTGCAGGACTGCTTCTAAAGTTCTCTATGCAAGCTGTGTGATTTTTTTTATTTCTGGCTTCCTAAAAGGCAAAATGAGCTGCCAGCACAGAGCTTGTTAGCTGGGTGTGCTTTGTCTCTACCACAAAGATACAGCCTGGAGAAATCAGGCCCAGAGGGACTTCCTCATCTTTTGGCTCCAATACTTCCAGTGTCAACTGGAAAATGTCAAAATGCTTGTGATAATGTATTATCTTTGCTTTTTGCTAATGGTTTTAATGGTGATTTTTCTGCTTCTGGTTTTCCCTTCAGGTGTGATATGAAATGGCATCAGAATTAATAATAGAGACAAGCACAAATTAGAGTTTAAATGCAGTAAAGAGAGCATCACTTGGGTTGTAGTGTACTTCTGAATTTTTAATTTTTTTTTTTTTTTACGTTAGTGATAGAGGGACAACGTAGAGTGTTTCTGCAATGCAACATCAGCCCAGCTTGTCTGTCATTCTCACTCACGTCACTTCCCTCCTTATTTATATGGACAGATGTAAGCAGTATCAGAGCTCATCTCAGGAAGAGTTATGGGATTATTAAATTAACTTTGTGACGAAGGAAGGATGAGATAGTAGTTCACCTCCATAATCAAAGTAGTTATCCCTATTTTTTTTTCATTTGAAATGAAACTATTAAAATATTACTAGCAAAAACAGTACATAAGCACTGCATTTCAATTCTTTCTGAAATAGATATGGTTGACTCTAATTGTGGTTTACGCAAGAGTAATTCCTGCTCTGAAGGACATCTCTCCAGTTTCATCCCTAACTTGTGTTTCACCATAGACGATTATATCCTTCTGTTGACTAACCAAATCATGAGGGGCCTCTAAACTTGTTTTTCCCCATCCTATATTGAAATACGTTATAAATATAATTGTACATTGACTTCACTTTTGTGTCAGCATCTTGGGTTAATTAATTGCCTTGTGACCTTGCTTCACAGAGACACCGTAACCTTTCACAGTAATCCCATGTCGCATTCTTCTAAGCAGGGAAACTACTACCTTGTATTTGCCAAAGAAATGAAGATGCACAATTTTAGTATGTCCAGTACAATACATTTTTAGCCTATTAAGTCTTCTGAATTTCAACATGCAAAAATAAGATTGACATTCTTCGTGCCTAAATTATTAATCTGTATTTTGTTCCTTTATGACTATAATTCCTTGTTAAGTGATCAACTGAGGGGAGTGGTTTTTCATATTCATGTTAACGCTTGAGAGTGATGGTATGTCAAAATATTTTCATTTTGATGAGCATCTTGAAGCTGAGATGAGTGTTCAGATGATATTTTCTGGCCACTCTGATAAAACTTACAGCTAGACACCAGTCATGATTCTGATTTTTTTTACATATGTGACTGCCTTATGGCACATATTTAAGACCGATTATTTCTTACAAGAAGCATAGAACTTTTAAAACAAAACTTTGTCTAGCATGTCTTCTGTTTCCCTTTCAGGTCACTTCTTTCAGCACACCGCCAACCCCAGAACGCAACAATCGCCCATCGTTTTTCTCCCCATCCCTCAAGAGAAAAGTGCCCCGAAATCGAATTGCTGAGATGAAAAAATCCCACTCAGCAAATGACAGTGAGGAGTTCTTCAGAGATGAAGATGGCGGAGGTGAGAGAAGTAATATCAGCTAGACAGACTTGTCTGGAGAGGGCACAGAGCTATGGAAAGGGATCCCAATGCTGGATTTTCCAGAAAGTTTGCAGTGTAATAAAACCTAGCTCCACAGAAAATCCAATGCCAGTGTTACTCTGAAATTGTGGTTATTCACAGGCTTGGCATCTCTTTGAAGACTGGAGACCAACAATTCCTACATATGTTTAAAACTTATCTCCCCCTTTTATATTGGTGCATTTGAGAGAAACTTGAGAATAAACAGGCAAGATCCTCCCCCTTTCCTAGATACCACAGTTTCAGGTGTAACTCTCCCAGGCATCACAGTGTAGTTGGGGAGAGCATACTCTCGTGGACAGGTCCTCTGAATTCCCTGATTTGATCAAGAGTTGGTGAAAAGGCATTTACTTCAACTGGCTCTGGATCAGTTCAGAACTCTCTAAAAAGAAAACCTGATGAATTAATTTCTTATATAATAGTTTAACACATTGTGGAACTCTTCCTATGAAGTGTAGTTATTCAGTAGGAAACGATCAACAAGAAAGAAAACTGAATCTGACTCAGAATATAGTGTATAAATGCAATCGTATTGTAGTTTTGTTAGGCAGGAAACTCACAAATACTGAAGTCCAAACTGCTTTTCATACGTTTAAAAACAATTCAGTAGAAAAGTCAGAAAATCCAAGTATCTGTTGGCATGCTAACAGATAAACACAAAGGTAATTTCCAGTTCACAAATTCTGTTCGTAGTAGCAAAGCTGTTACCTATCAGTAAAGGACCTATCAGTACTGGACCAACTTAGCTAATAAGGAATTGCACATTAAAAAACAAGCTGAAGTGATAATTTTTAATTCAAATTCTGTGCAACTTAAACTGGTTGTAACTAATTTAGGGTGTCATCAATAGAAACATTTCCTAACCTCTTTTTCCTTAATTTGTCTAGTCAAAACATCCATTATTTCAAATGAGATGTGTGTTAGCATGTTTTACTAGACAAAGGCTAGAGCTTTGGTCAGTTACTACATAGTGTGAGAGCTTTCCCAAATGGGGTCTTGCTTTTGATGCCTTTCTCTTGGAGGTTGCACAGAATGGAATGGAGTTCAAAGCATTTATCCAGTGGCCTTCATAGGTGGTGGTAGTAGTGTCTGCTCAGTATTGTTTTGCAGGGTCTGATCTTAGTATACGTAATCATAATGATGAGCATTCTTCTTATTTTTGTTTTCTTTTCCTTCTAATATATGAACGGAAGTGAACAAATTTTAGGCTTTCCAAACATTTTATAGCACACACGTAAAATACCGTGTAGTGTAATTTCACTTAATTATAAATGTTTTGACCTTACCGTTCCTAAGAAGAAACAGAGGAATATTTTAACAGCTTATGTTAGGAAGTTTAATTTATTTGGAGATGAGATTTCTACAAGGAAAAGTAACTAAATGAGATTTCTTTACAAGTTTCAGAAATGTGCGTGTCCTACCAGTGTTTGCTCAGGAGCTGCAGTGGTGAAATTCTATTGTTTCGGAGGGAAAAAAGTTTCGGACTTCAAAAAGCCCATCACTGGGTGAACTGTAGAAGTGGAGATGTTTGGGTGCATCTTGGCTTTGTGGGTGGAGGAAAACTTGGTTGTCTAAAGATCAGCAGTGTCTATGGTTTGGCCAGTGCTGTCTCAGACATGCCCCCAGTGCAGACAGACCTGTTGTGGATAGGAACAGCCCGTGAGGGCCCACTTTACTTATTTTTGCTGGGTGCAAGCATGACACAACAGGAGAATTGTATTTATTCCAGCTACTGGAGTCAGGCCCTTCTGACCTGATCACCACAGTGCTCTTGGCATAGTGGCAATGTGTGAGGGGAGGGAATAAACTGCTTGGTTATACATATTTATAGGGAAGGAGGGAAAACAAGTAGGTTTTTTTTCCTCCTACCTTGTTACGCGTCTTGCTAGAGTAGCTGCCACTACATATTTTTCCTGTGCTAGGACCTCTTTGTGTGGACCAGGACCCACTTTTAAACAAATGAGTCCCAGAGCTTGAATTGCTCCAGACCAGAATTGTTGTGTTCACTTCAACATCTGCTTTTAGCACTGTGGGACGGGGATGAGTTTTACAGGGAACTGGAAGGAAAGTTTAGAAACACTCAAAGTATATGGCATGTGGGTTCCTGGCTGTGGGGGAGATCTGTAGGTATAAAAACGGCCTCTAGCCTACAGTGGATTTGGTGTCCCTTTGTTTTAAAAGTTATTTGTGAACCTCTAAACTAATTATGGGAAGAATGGCACTGCTGAATTGTCTCAGGTTTGGATGCAAGAAATCTGCAGTGGACCGCCTTATTAACACTGACTCTCTCCCCGTCTTGTAGACGTCAATTTTCTTCATAAGATACAATTTTACTTCCCTTACACTTGTGAATTTCTGCATGAGTAACTACTTAATTGTAGGGATGTTCTATTATTTTAAATACGAGAGAAGGCTGGGCGAGGATTCTGCTTGTGCAGTGTGGGAGCAAAGGCTTCATTCCTTCTCCTGGTTGGTCTATTAGTGGATAATGGTTTACTACTGCTGCCAGCTGCTGATATAATTCATTAGCTTCAACGCAAATGGTCAATTCTGTGCTGGGCAAGATATGAGTGATTTAAAAAAAATAAAAATAGTAATAATAGTGACCTACATGTGATTTCTCTCTAGGCAATAAATAGTAGGCTTTTCTTTTTTGGACTTTCAGAAGCTTTCATTGGACCTTCCAATAAAGTGCAGAAAGTATAATCACTTTAAGATTGCTGTCTTCTACCTTTACAGATCTGCATAATGCGACAAATCTGCGGTCGCGGTCCTTGTCTGGAACAGGACGGTCTCTGGTGGGCTCGTGGCTGAAGCTGAACAGAACAGATGAAAACTTTCTACTCTATGCACACTTGACTTACATCACTTTGCCATTGCATCGAATTTTAACAGGTGAGTTTTAAGATATATTATGCATGAACAGAGAGTCCTTTGCTTCCCAAACAGCCTTCTGTGTTGTGGGATTTTGCTGTTAAGACAGAGGAACAAGTATTTCTGCGTAAGGGAACATCACTTTGCAGACCTCATTTGCAGACTATAGCAGCAAATCATCATGAACAAGTGGAATGGTGTCAACCCGTTCCCTGGCTTTGGGACAGTTGTTCTTGGTGATGTTTCAAACAAGTTGGTAGGTTGTTCTAACAAACTTCCAGAGGAACATTAGTTGCTTTAATACTGGGATTCAAACTTCATCCTTCTCATGAGTGCAAGGCAACTCATTGTGAGCCCATCTACTGGGAGCAATAGTTGCAGCAGAGACCTGTGATTGCAAGGGTTAGACAAAGGCAGCTCTGGAATTTGGAGTGACCTCCTTTAACAATTTTGACTCTTAGAGTTAGTTTCCATATAAATTACTTGGACTTATCAAAGTACCCATGCGGATGCCCATAAATCTGACAGGTATCCGATGTCTTTAACTACACGTAATGATGTTTGTATGTCCTACCATGAGTCCCCCAGGTTGTTTGTCTAGTTGTGCCAATTACTACATTGATGACAGCCAACTCTGCATTTGTTCAGCTGGGCTAGGATAGCACAGGATGTTGGGTTTTAGAATCTGCAGGCAGTGCCAAAGTTTTGATTTTCATGCAGATAAGCATTGTCTGTCTATAAATACAGGTGGGCTGGGGAAAACCTAGGTCTGTTTGAACTGTGTCTATCAGCAAGCCTGCCAGCCTTTCAGGGATACAGCTTGCAGTATGAGGGTGCCCGTGTAACTCGAGATAAGTCTGAAAGCTGAGAAAGCAGTGGTGGTTAAGGGCTCTCTCTTCTGTCTAAATGCAGTAGCTGTTTCTTTCATATAGACATCATTAGTGTTACTATCCACTCTCTTTGTTCTTCCTAAGTGAAGCCCTGAAATGTCTTGTCCTTGACCGTTGTGGTCAGAAAGAAAGTTTGATCCAGCTGCACAGCAGTATCTTAGGCAAAACTATTGCTCAACTCCAAAATCTAGACCAGAATAACGTTATGATCCCAGAGCAACGTAAAGTCCTGCCTCTAAAGCTGGAAGTTCCTTATAACTGTTACTTCCTCTGAGAACTTCATCTTTTTCCTTCTGTTCCCATCCAGCAAATGGGGTGACTTCTGAATAGGTTTGTCTGGATTGTGGACTTTTGATCAGTGCTTGCTTTTTCTTGTCTGGGTCTAAAAAGGCAGCACACCTGAAAACAAAAACGATCTATTACATGGTAGTTCCTGAAAGGTAGCTAAAAGGAAAGGAGTAAGGAAATCTGTTGTTAAACAGGTTAATCTGCTGCTAAAAGATGAGAAGATAGTGTTGGTATTAATGTCATTGGTTATATTGTGCTAGTGTAATAGTAATAGCTGCAGTCTTGTCCTCATTTGCAGGCTGAGATCTCGGAGCCTGTTGCAAAAGTAGACTGGCTCTGGCCCTACAGAGAAGAAAATTGTAGGTGATAAGGTATTATAGGTGATAAGGAAATTATACTTAGCAAAGAGGTGTTTCTACATTTGCCCTTTCACTGTATGTAGGGATTGATTTAAATTTAGAAGAAATTACAGATTCCAGTAAAAACTGATCCTCTGAAATTAAGGGTGGATTTTGAACAATGTTTCCACAAAATACGTAATTATTCTTTATGATAATTGTGTTGATTATCTTACAGCTAGTTAGCTGGAGTTACCAAGCTCACTCAGTCTCTCACCACAGGCATTTTGGAGTTCATAGAAGATGTATTGTTCCTGCTGGCATTTAATACTTGCTCAAGTGGGTGGCATAAATGCCTCCGTGCTCTCAAATATTTGCTTTGAGCTCGAACATCCTTTCTGAGACTTAATTTGTTTAACATACGGTTGCAGGAGTCAGTGTATATATTGAGATGCACAGAAATAGGACATGAGATGTCTGGGCTGTAAGGCAGAATTTTAATCTGCAGTTTTTCACTACCTGCATTTGCTTTAGCTTGGCACATCGGGTAGAGTCCGTTTCCAGTGCCTTTTTGTAATTAATGCATTTGCGCCAGTGGCAGCTTTCCGGCAAGCAGGAGCGTTACACGTGGGACAGGGTGAAGTGGGAAGGATGCTCATCCCTCTTGGGTAATTTAGGAAGCCTGTACTAAGAAACTAAAATCTCAGTGATAGCGATCAAAGTACATTTTAAAATGTCTGGAGTTTATACATATTGATAAGACTTCCTTCGCTCTGAGCCTTCTCTCCATGCTAGGTAATCCCAGTTCTCTCCACCTCTCCTCGTATGTCAAGTGCTCCAATCCCTTAATCATCTTTGTGGCCCTTCACTGGGCTTGCTCCACTGTGTTTCTATCTTTACAAGTGAGGCTAGAGCCCTCAGGAGCTGTGGATCAGGTTTTATTCATGTCATCTTCTTTGTGCAGCTGTATGTGATCAGCCTTTTAATTAAGCGTGTGCTCCTTTTTCCCATGTTCTTTATTCTCTGTGTAGCCTTGAAAAGGACATAGCAGCCCAGTTTCCAGGTTGATTTCTACGTACTGCCATGCCAGCATGCTGGTTTTACTGCCCACATTTGTAAAGATACCCATGATTATGACAGATAGTTTTATGGGTTCATATTCTGTCACATTTTGGACAAAATGGACAAAAGGAGTGATTTTTGTGGCAGCTTTTTGGAGTGCAGAAATGTAGACTTTGGGTTATAGAATGGATGAACCAATTGAATTATTTGTATCCACATCTTCGGAGCCAAAAGTCTCTTTAAGGATCTTGGGGATGGTGCTTTTCTCCCTTCAAGAAAGGGAGAACCCTTGGCATCTCCTGTAATGGCACTTCCACTCGCTTCTCTGGAAGATTGCGCCACCCTGTGACTGACACATGTTGCTTCATCCCACTATAAATGATACTTAGTAGGTTAGCCGTCATCTCTACGTGATGGGATATATTTGTGGCTCACCATCTCGCAACCGGGGTGCAGCTGGGCAGGAATCGAATTGGAATTTAATGGGCAAAGTGACATACCTGTCGTGCTTTAAATTCCTTTACGGGCAGAACAGGGGGGAGGACTGTGCTGCAGTCCACAATGGCATCTCCGCTCTTCGTGCTTTCTGGTACTGTGGCTACTTTCAGGAGCCTCCTAAGTTTGCCGTATCTCTGTTTCTCTCTCTTGCCCAGATATCCTGGAAGTGCGGCAGAAACCAATTCTGATGACATAGCAGAGAGCGGGCACTGCCTTGGAGCCTTGTTGCCAAGTGCCTCACCACAGCGGTTTTTCTGTGCTAACACTACCATCTAGTGTCAGGAACACAAACCTCCGCAGGAAAAAGGGAAGTCCGAGAATACCAGCCGATCAAAAGTGCCTCTTTCTTCCTTCCTCTGCTGTCATACACCGTATGCACACTTGCAGTACATCGCTTGAGTGTTTCTGACGGGAAGAGGACTTTCAGCGAGATAAAACGAGAAGGGGCTGTGTTTAAAACAAGTCGACGCTTTATGGACAGTTTGTTACTGTGTTTACTTTATAATTAAGAAACCAACAATATGTACAGAATGTGTTAAACTTTATATTCTTTGAGAGAAACAACCTGAGAATTTCATAATGATGTACTAACGAACGCCGTTCCATAGACTCTCCTTGTCAGTTTGGCTTAGTGTGTGTGTGTGTGTGTGTGTGTGAGCGCGTGTGGGGACTGAAGGGATGAGAGAATAATTTCCTACTGAGGGAGGAAAAGGAAAAAGATGCCACAAAGGCACATCGCCACTTTGGTACGTGCAGCGGGTCAGGTCAGAGCTTAAAAGAGGCCGGAAATGTTCCCATTTGTTCATGTGTCAGTTTTAGGACAGGTGAACCCTGCTGACAGATTTCCGTATCTACCAAAGAACAGCAACACTTTCATCCTCAAGAACTGGCTAAGAAAATGAGCCAGTGAAAAGGCGGCTAAAATGTGCTGCTATAGTAAAGCCGAGGTTCATATCTAGTACTAACGCTGCTTACCTCTCTGTTAGCTGAGTCGGTACAAAGTTGAGTTTAAAGTGGAAAAACAGGAGGCCGTAATTGGACTCCAAAACCTAAAAACCTTACCAATAACCAACATCCTCCCGCATGCACTGGACTTCAGAGCATGTGGAGTCATCCTTGCGGTAGCGTTTGTAGCCAAGGAGGACGTAAGAGCTGATTAACGGCTGGGCAGCTTGCCCAGGTTCTTCATCTCCTGGTGGTGTTTCGCTGTACCGTTACCTGCTGAAGCGCAGAGAGTTTTCCTGAAAGACAAAAGACTGAAATGTAATTCTGCTCTGAAAAGTGACTAAAAATAGCGTAGGGGGAGGTCTGAGAATTGTGTGTCAGGAGCTCTCAGGAAAAAAGCCTTATGTTTACAGGTAAAATGCAGCTTTCTTTAAATAGCAAAACTGTGCTGTCCTTTACGTTTGAAAGCTAAATGCTTGAATACCAAGACTACTGCAGTCTGGGTCACTGTTTTGATATGGGACCCGGTTAATACTTCAGTTTATTTACGACTGCATAACTGGCACAGCAAAGGGTGGGGTAGCGTGTCTCTTTGGGCATGTGAGACTCCAATATATGCACAAATAGAGAGCAAAGATGCCGTTTTTGTCACTTTTCAGACTCTGAGCACCTAAACTTATGCTGTTGCCACAGTTACCAAATGGTATGTGCTCTGAGCCTGGACCTTTGACTCCCTCATACCCAGCTTTTCCCTAAGTGCTTTGTTGTTGTTCCTTCAATAGCATCTGATGACTTCACCTCTCAAATAGGACTTTCTGCTTTTTTTTCCTCAGGCCAGGTTCCATGGGAGTAGCTCCACTTCAGCATAAAGGTAGACTAACTTTATCATTCAGCCCAACATGGTGAATCCAGCATGGTAAGCAGGTTTTTTTTATTTGAGTCTAGGTCTGGAAGCAGTCACCTTAGCATAGAGTGGTGGCATTTCTAACACCGGCAGCACAAGTGCGTGACAGGGACAGCTCACGGCTGACCAGTTTTTCGTTCGCTTCAAACGTGTTGCAGCAGCGTTGGAAAAAAAGTTCACCTTTTCATTACCAGCACAGCCACTTTTCGCGTTGCAGCCTTTGAACTTTGCTCTGTGGGAGCATGCACTTGAGGTGCGCGTGTGTGAAGGTGTTCACGCAGTCTAGCCTGGGGCATGTAACTTGTGTGCCTGGGCTTCCTTCCTGAGCGGGAGGGAGAGGTGGAGTCCTAAATCAGCAGCTGAAGTCCCCTCTCAAGGAACTTGCTAGGCAGCCTCGGTAGCTTACCTGAGATCCCTAAGTAGTGTGCCTCATGTCAGTGGGTAGGAATGTTCTGCCCACATCAAGAATTAAACCACTCTTCAGCTAGGCCAGTCCTACCCTGAAGCCTCTCAAGATGCTCCTTATTCTGCACTTTCATACTGCTGAGCTGGGCAAATCAGTGCTCGGTTTTCCTTTAAATATTCATTGGGGAGGGAAGGGAGAGGGGGTTAATATTTGTACTACTAGTAACAATTGATACTTTTCAGTCAAACAGCCAGAGGAATAACACACGTGAAAAGGAAATGTATCCAGATTGGAACCCAAGTGGTAGGTGCCTGCTCAGTCGACAGTAATTTGTGATGTTTTTTTCCTATCTTATATTATGTTTAGGTAGCTTAATTTCATGTGGTCTGAAAGACTGAGCAAATCTTGCTGTGTAAGATTTCAGAGCAAATGAAGAATGTTTCTAAACTGGTACATCAGTATAAAGGTAATGTTACAGAAAGTACCGTTCAGATTCCACATCTATTACGCAGGAGGTATCACCTGCTCTGTTACCTGTACTTGCGTGGATTTTGATGTCTAGTTTTTGATGGGCTGCAATGTAAGTGTCCTGAAAAAAGTCAATTGTTTTATTGTATCCTGCTAGTGGATATGCTATAGGTATGTTGAAGACTCATCTTTTTTTATTAGAAAAGGGCTACAGGTATGCCCAGATGCATAGAAAACATAGGTCAAAAAGTCTACTGAATGTCAATAGTGCTTTTTGGAAACAAGTAGATGTGCCATATTCTCAGTTATTCCTTTTCTAAACAACTGACTTAGGCTTCTTATGTATAGCCCCTGGTTCCTGCTTTCTGTTATCAAGTGGAGAAAACAAATTCTGCATTTTGTTTTGCTTTTAAACAAACCCTTAAAATCATAATTTATTGTCCTTACGTAGACAGATTGACAGGGAACACGGTCAGAGTTTTGCTTGGGCCAAGATGGCACAGCCGGGCCCTTAACATGCTATTGTGCTATACCAAAAAAGAAAAGGGACTGTTAATAGGAACCTCTCACCTTTTTAATGTGGAGGGGTTTTTAATTCTGTAGGTCCTAAGCAGTAAACCATTTTGAGCCGCTGCTGGCCATTTAAATAATTGCCGAGGAATTAATTGGTGAGTCCTGGATGCCATAAAGGTATGGCTGCCGATGTCTTAACTGTTGGAGCACGTGGTTTTCATTAGTTACGTTGATGCTTGAGAAAGCAGCACGGTTAGCAGATTTGGGAAGCGTTGCAGAACAGCTTTGTTTATTTACAGAATTCCACCATACCTCATTACTCAGTGAACTCATTCCATCCTTCCGCCCATTCACTCCCTCTGGAGATCAAGGCTTACCACTTGAACTGTCCATAGATGATGTATATTGATAGGTGTCAAATGCAAGGATGTAAATCTTTTCACCCTTAGCAGGTTTTTCACTGCTATCAATTTAACAAGTAAAAAGCCTTTGTTTTTTAAGAAAGCTCTTAAATCAATTATTTTGTATTAGCGGATTATTGCTCTGCCTTAGAAACCACTGCGTGTGGGAAATCGCATTCTCTTATTGCCAGCCAGCACAGGGTGTGTTCCAAGTCTCCTTGTAAAAAATAAGCCATTTTTAGAAATGACACAAATCTTTCAGCTGTCTTGGCTAATCCAGTGTGTGTGGGTTCATGTCCCATCTCTCTTTATTCTCCTGGTCTTCCTTGTTTACAAGGCTTGAGTACATTAGGCTCTGGATCGCTGTTACTCAGTTTTCCATTTTTGGGCACGATGTGCTTTTCCTGAAAAAAGAATTGTTTGCACGGGTGACTTTCACAGTAGACGGTTTTCCCAAAGTATATTCTTACACCAAGTTTTAATTTAAACAGTGAAGTCTTTGGCTCTGCAGACAGATTTCTTCCAGCAGACCCTCATGTACAGAATCCCATCTGGCCACTGAGGTTCTGTATGGATGTGATGTCCATGTAAATAGTCTACACTTTTAGACTATTGACCTGCTTCTTGCCAATTATTAATTTTTCCCTTTCCAGCTGATTGCTTGTCCTATATTTTGTAGTCTAAAGCTTCCCCTTATTAAAGATAGATATAAGATAAAATCTTCAGAAGTGCCTAAGCCCTGTTGTTATCCAGTGGAGTTTAAGAACAAATTTTTATTTCGGAAACGAATAAAGTAGTCTCAAATTCTATGTGTGTTGTGTGTAGCAGCGTCAAGAAATTACAAGTTTATAGTTCTCGGAAGAACTGGCCGTCTCCTACAGACTCGCCCTTCGTGTTTGAAAGACTCTCATGGTCTCCCAAGGTCGTGGCTGAAAGTTCTGGAAAATGGATTTCTTGTGATCACAGCAGTCAGATATCTGTGAATGCCTTATCTTGTTTTGTGAGGTATGACTGAAAGCGTGTGGTGCTGGTGTGTAGAAATTTTGTGTCAAGAATAGGTGCGGTAGAATCCAGTTAAAGGCATTGTGAAGTAAGTAGCTTTTACACCAAACATTAAACAAAAGAGTATTTTACACCGGAATGTAGCTGTTTGGATGCTTGATCAAGATAATACAAAGCTTAAAGGTTACGATGTTGAACGTTCTCTGTGTAAATATATAAATATTCTCAGCCTAATTTTATCAGAGTATCACATGTTGCATGGTTTGGGGGTTTTTTTTGCCTCATTGATCATCAGTGTTGATTAAAAGATGATGGGTTGAAAATGATGCTGGGGCAGTACTTACTGAGCCCTTTGAACAAAGAGCAAGGAGAACCTTTGTGCACCAAAAATGGAGTTGACTTGGCGAATGGCAGCTGTGCAGAAAGTGTTGGACCCTGCAGCCAATAAACAGACCTCTTAAACGACCATGAATTCTGTTAGTAGTGTTTTCTCTCTACTGTGCCTAGTGGTGGTTGAGTTTCAACGTATTTCTTACCGGTGGCAGGCATGAACGGTGGAATAATGCTCTGCAGCACTCATGGTAAGCATTGCCTCATAGACACTCGTGAGACAAAGTAGCCTCTTTACTCTTCAATCGCATTCCACTTTGAACGAAGCCCAGCTTCTGACTCTGCTTGCTGAATCTTCCCGTGATGAACCTCTGACAACTTGCAACTTGACGTTGTATAAGGGGAAGAAGGTAAAAGTCAATGTGCTATTAGCATTAAACCACAACAACAACAAAACCCAAAAAAAACAAACAAAAACACCAACAAAAAAAAAACCACCCCAAAACAGCTTTTCTAAACTGATCTGTGTTTTGTTTTAAACTTAACTATGTAGTCGTTAACATTTAAGTTTGTGCAGCGTATAATATTGAGAGACTGATGGCTGTAATAATTTCTTCCTGATAAATTCAGGAAAATCTTCAATATGGGTTTGTGCAATGTTGTAAAAATGAGATTGCTCTTTAGCTCTTAACTGCTTATACTGCCTTAAATTGCACATACCAATATTGAATCGGATTTGGTTTAAAGACCCGCAAGGCACTGCATCCTCCCTCTCCACATGATTTTTATGACTAACATTCACAGGAGGCGTCCTCTAGGGATTTTTCTATCTAAATTAGTTAAAATGAAACACTCATCAAAAATATGCTACCAACTATAGATAGGAGGTGACTTGCTGATGATTCCGTTTCAAAGAATCCCAGAGCAGGACTGTTTTACGAACCCTTGTGTGGTGTAACAACAACTCTGGGAAGCCACGCGTTATGGCTTGGAGCTGTGTGGTGTGTTAGGCAAAATTAAAAAACAGAGCTTAGGAAGGAGGACAGGGTGGTTTAGTTCTTTACGTGGATACTTGAGCAGATTGCTGGCAGTGGCGTTCTGTGCGTGCACATGCGACTGGACAGGAATCGTAACTGGTTGGGAAATACTAAAATATGGCTTAGAAACAAACAGTGTGATTTATTTTTTTTTTTCCCTTGAATGCTTTAAATTGAAAGCTTTTGAAAGCAGCCGTAGTGCAGAAAGCATTATTTAAAACAGAACAAAAGGCAAACAGCAGCAGAAGCTTACAAATCATGGTCATAAACCTCACCTGTTTAGTTTGTCTTTCAACATGATTTAGTGACAGGAAAAGGTGTGCTTGTTTTATTTTTGTTTTCTAATCCAAATGCTGCTGGGAGAGAAGACAGCCACATACATCTTTGTAAAGCTTTCACAACTTTAATGAATAAATTCCATAAATATGCTAAAAGAAAAATATTGTTTTAACGGTGTGGCGGTATATCTCGTTCAATAGAGTCCCGGCTTTGTGGAGCCAAATTAACTCATGTCCTTTTGTCCTGGAGTGTTTTGTGTCTTGCCTGGCCTCATCTGGAGAGATGCGCCCAAGAAATACCGTAGTATTGCTTCGCACGCAAGTTTATCATCAAGGTCTGATTTTACAAAATAAAATCACACTTCGGAGATTGGGGAAAAAAAAAAAAAAAAACAAACGCATCTTTGCTAGCAGATAGTTACTTGTGTACTCCTATCGGAAATGTTGTTACTGAAACTTGTAATTAAAAGTTTGCAGAAAGCGAAGGAGTAAAATGCAGGAAGACTGTGGGTCCGATTTTCCATTAGCAGTATAGATAAAAACTGGGCGTAGCAGATGCTTCTCGGAAAAGAAAACATTAAAATACATCAAGGAAAATATTAGTTAATTGAAGTTCTGTCCCCAGCTTGGTTCCTCACAGGCGTAAGGATGGGATCTAGTGATCTCATCATGGGAAATAAGTCATTTATCATTGGCAATGCCAGAAAACTCCTCCCCAAGTCAAGCTAGTTGGCTTTTCCTAGTAGGGTTAATGGTGATTGAGATGGTGGTGTGAAAGCCAAAGTAGGTGATCCATTTTCTTGTCCAGACAAGATGGAAGTGTTCATGTGCACAGACTGGATTTACTTACGTGTGAGGAGCGTGGACTTCTTCCCTCTACTGCAGTTCCACTGCAGAAGATAAAATTGGCCAGCCATGTAGCTGTCATTGTACCTGCATGCCATGTATTACCCTATGGCATCTACACAAAAAGAACGATCTTTTGGCAAAACATCCTTGTTGGAGCATAGGATCAATGCGAGGGTTGGGAGAGGGCGAGGAGGCATCCTGTTAAACAGAGCAGATGATGCTGTGGAGATGCGAGCGTGCTGCTGAAGATGCTGAACTTCAGGCAGTAACATAAATGCATGAATAATAAGTATGCAGGAAGTTAACTGGCATGGTTCTGAGTTCACTTCAAAGAAATTGGTTACAGGAAGGTGGGAATAAAGAGTTGACAAACCCTGTTGAAATGAGTGGAGCTGGCTGATAATTTTCAAACAGACCAAGTCACCCTGCACAGATTAGTGGAGGCCGCCTACGTTTAAAAAAAGCTTTGTCTCGAGGTGTTAGGTCCAGCTGCTTCGATGTTTCCCCTGTTATCTGTTTATGTCAAAGTTCAGTTGACTCTGGTGATTCATAACTTCATGTTTCACAATATGTGATTACTCAACCTGTGCTCTTCTGCCTCCCATCTCCCCACAACATAAAAGCGTGTTTATATTTATGGTTCTGCTTCTCCTGCTGGAGCAGTATTGCTGGAGAAATCGAGCAACAGCAGCTTACTGGACTACAGCCTCTTCAAAGTCTCATACTCAACCTTTAACTCGGATGCAACCACTGTGTTCATCTAAACCCTGTGTCACTGAGAGAGTGCCTTAAGCCTGCACCAAGGCTGGAGGCATTCCTTTGCTCCTGAAGGACAAGAAGGTTGGCAGAACCCACTCTTCCATCCCTGCTCATGGCTGCAAGTGGCAGACTAGGTTTTGCTTTGAAAATGAGTAATAGATGTAGCATCAAGGAGCAAGAAGAGCTATTATTCAAGTTTCCTTCTCAGCAAGAATTCTGAATTACGTGCTGCCTGGTAAGTACCTCTGCGATTTACCTGCCCAGCGCATAAGGAGAAGATCAGCATAGACGATTGTTCACAGCAGTCATTTCTGACTTCATTGTAAGGTAAGGAAACACACACTTCAAGCACTGCCAAAGTAATTAAATTTGGTATATGATCTACCGCTTTCTCTTCAGTGTTAGGGATTTGCTTTTTACAATGGAGAAACAACCTGCAAGTTTTCCTGGGAATTGGAATCAACAGAATTACCATTTGCAGGTAAGAAGAATGCCCCGAGGGGCCACCAGTTCAGGTAGGGGCTCCAAAACTAGCATTGACCATAAATTAGTCCAAAAATTTTGTACTGCATTATATCCCCTATGATAGAAGATAGCATACCAAAGTCAGAGACTTCTTACTCGGTGGTACTGCCTGAGCAGGCACATCCTGTTTGTATCTCTGAAGCCTCTGCAGGCTTCCAGAGATGATCCGTTTCGGCGCTACCTCTCAGTAATGGTTATGATGCTCCTAATACCGACTAAAACTGACAATTATGAATATTTCTTTTTGTTATAATACTTATTCAGGATGCTTGGATGCAAATAAGAATTTCCAAACGAGTGTGAGGCTGTAAAATGATGAGCCGTATACCACCCTAACAGAAACTTGGATAAGTGTATCCGTGACTACTTCAAGCAACGCAAATTCTTTTTCCGCCTCTTCGCTCACCTTGCGCAGCCTTTGGTTCCCGTGTGCCGCTCCTCCTGTATTCCGTGCAGGTCAGTCGGTTACGGGCGCTCGCGCAGTCACATACCGTAACTTGTGGGGTAGCGCAGAGGTTTGTAATCCGGTCATCATCTGCGCAGTGTCCAAAGAAGTTTGTTCCCCTTCTCCGCCTAAGCTTTAGTTGTCTGTCACGCGTTGTGACCTTTCTATGAAGCAAGTATTTTACCACAGCGAGGTGTGTACCACCCTTTGGGTCTGAGCTCGGTCACAGCTTCAAACGTCGCGTCATATGTCAGGCTGCGCTACTCAAAATTACTTGGCTGCCTCTTGCTCTTCATTTGGCTTTCAGTTTTGCCGTCAGCAGGAGATCGGTGACGGCGGGTAACCCCTCTGTCCGTGCATCGTTTTGGATCATGGTTGAAGTTTACTTGTCACCTTCACTGTTTTTGTAGCCGATGACATGTGCATAGCCGTTGGCTTATACTTGATGCGCGTTTCAGATGCCTCAGTTCTGACTTCCGCATGACTCCGCTGCTGTAACGAGTCTGCTGCGAGGGGCGTTTTCCTGCTGGATTGATTGGGAAAGGGGCCGATTTTGATGAATGCAGACTGATCTCGGAGCGTTGTTTCCTCAGTCAGGATGCTCGGGACTTCTTGGTTTCTGCACAGGCACTTCTGCCCCTTCCTGTTGTGCAAGTGGTAAAATATTTGGTGATTAGCAAAGCGTTAAGCATTAGACATCCTCGATTGCCCCAGCCTGGAACGAGTATTAAGCTTGTTTCTGTTCTTGAGAAATGTTACTTTCTTTTCTTTATGGCTGCTGAAAGCTAAAGAGACCCTGTAAGCAGTGCTGGCTGCGTTTTTAAGAAGGAAGTAAGAGATGTCCAAAACGTGGAATAATGCCGACTGCCCAAGTGCACGAAGCTGGTTTTGGGGTGTTTTTTTGTTTGTTTGCTTTTGTTTTTATTAAAGTAGTGGGTGATTTAGGTAGTGAAGTGGCTCTCTATTGATAGCAACTGCATCCTTAGAACTGCAACGTCGGCTCTTGGTTTTCCCAACTGTTGTAATTGTGGGGGTGATGATGGGGGGGACATCAGGATAATCTTTGCTAACCAATAGTTGTATCCTCATGCAGGAAGTAGCTCCATTTGTGGGCAAAACTCGGATAGAGACAGAAGTATAAAGGGAATTAAGGGAGGTCTAAACAGCACTATAGTGGCTTTTAGCAGAAAGTACAGTTGGATGACAGGCGCTCTCATGGTCTCAGCAGTTCCTGGTGCATCTGAAAGAAGATCTACACTTTTCAGAACAAATCTGTCTTGATTTTCTTTTTTTTTTTTTTTCATATTTGCCAAACTGTCACAAACCAATGAAGAGAGGAATCCCTTTGTGGCCTGGCTTTAGGATAGCTCTTCTAGGCTAGATTTAAAAACGCGTTCTACACGTGCCATCAGGCAAACACAGATTGCTTTTGTTCTTAAATCTTTTAATATTCCAAGTGGAGGGATTTTTTTTAGAGATCGATCCCTTGGGTCATTCTCTTAGCAGTTAAGAACTAGTTCTTCTCTCTCTGGTGGAAGGCAGCCCTGGCTCCTCCCTCGGAGCCGATTCAGCTTCACTGACCTTGCGAGGGGGGAAGAGTTTTTGCTGACCTGGCTCTGAGCAGTGTGACGGGTTTCAAAGCCAGCTTGAGGAAGGGGGGCATGGGAGGACGTCGCTTCTTTTAGCAGCAGTAAGGCCGGGCGCAGGATTCGCTAGGCAGGAGTTCACCCGATTGTAAAACTCATTTTATTAACGCAGTGTTATACAGCCCAAGTGAAAGGGATGCACGCGAGACATTTATCTCCCATTCATTTATTCACATTTTCCATGGATTTTTTGTACACTTCCTCAATGTATTAGAACTAATGAAAACATCATTACATGACGAGTTATGTGAAACTTAAGTATCCACTGAAAAATTCAGAGCAGTTTGAAATCTATTAACAATTAACAAATTGTCACATTCAGCATTTTCATTGGATTTATACTAGCTCATGCCACTTTAAATTGTTTAATGTCAGTTACTTTCTGCACACAGGCACCAGCTACAAAATTTTAGCAAATGCAAATAAGTTAAGGCATCGGAAAGAAAGTCTTTAAGGACATTTTAAATGTTACAGTGCTGCAAAGGAAGCTGAACTGAAGTTCTTAATAGTAAAGCGTACCTCCTAATTGGTTTACGTTCTACATGTTCATTTGAACTGTAAATTTAAATTAAACTTTCACATCCATCAACCAAAAGGGATATGAACACGCTGTTGTGCTCCCAAATAGATAATTTTAAGTACATCACAAAAAAAAACCCCACCCCTGCATATAGCAATTTAATATTTTAAAATAAAATTCAAACCAACTGTAATAATCTCCCTTAGAGATGATTCTGATAATTAAAAGAAGCAGAGCTCTTGATGTTCTATTTTGGGGAGGTGAGAGGGGAAAAAGAAAGATTTCTAAGCAGCTGAAACTTCAAAATTACAGCAGAAGGAAGAATGCGTGATCCATGAGACGCTCCAATACCTATGTACAGCTGAAACAGTGAAGGCATCAACTCAAATGAGGGAGGAAACTTGCATCTTTAACATCAGGTATGATATCCAGCTGTTAAATATGTCAAGTATCTACCAGGATACAGGAATGCCTCATTGAGTTGGAATTCTGATCAGAATTCCTTCCTTGTATAGCACGTGCCACTTTGTTATGAAGGCATTAGTATATTGATTTCTATGCTCTCCACTAACTTTTGCTTTTAACTCACTTTAGGCCTTTATTTCTATGTAAAAAGTCTCTGGCTTAATATTTCTTAACTAGAAACTTGTTTTTTGTAACAGTACTGGAGAAGGGTTGTGCTTTATAACTGAACACCAAGTGAAAAGCTTATGACTGATTTATCCTGCGTCATAATCCAGGTGATTGTAGGGTCACTATGAATGATGCTGATTAAAAGCTCTTAATTTGCAGTAAAATTCTTCCCTATTCTTTTAGTGGCAACTTTCCCCGTGTAAAATGTTTATAATAGACATTGTAGTTAACACGAGATTCCAATTATATACCTTCCCCTAGCTTTACTAATAAATACATACATTGCTAAACAATTAAGGTGTCTCATCTCAATTAGCCTTTCCCCCAGCTAATAGAAGATATTACTTGCTACCCTGGGTATTGTAAGGTTTAATTTTTCCAGCACTATTTATTACTATTCTATTTGTTTTTCCTTACGCTCCCCGCTCACCCTCAGAATGCCCACCCTTGAAAACCTGACGGAGATGCACTAGCCATTTAGTCAGTTTGCCAGCTTTAGAATTGGGCCAAATACGCGTATGCCAAACCCCAAGCCTGCCTCGCTTCGGCGGGCAAATCGTAAGGATACAGTTTCTCTCTCACTTAAAGTTAGTTGGTCCACATTTCGAGGGATGAAGAAACAGTTACATAGCCATGAGCTTTCAGAAGTAAACACGCACAAACCAAGACCACCCATACAATCTGTACAGAGTGGCTCTTAAAGCGGGATGGGGAACAAATCTGCCCCCCGCATCCAGCCTATAAACCTTTCCGCACAGAGATGCGCTTAAGACACTACAGTCAAATGACAAATGCAAGATTAACTGAGCCCTTGGACGTTAAACCTGAGCCTGTAATAAACTTTCAGGCAATGTTCTGCTTTTCATTCATACACAATTAACATGCAAGCCTACAGCTTTTGGCCTCCAATTTGAGTATCAGCAAGACTTTTTTTTTTTTTAAAAAAGCACATTATTTTGTGGAAAGTAATGATGTCACTCACTTTTAATGGTCAAGTACTGAGCCAAACGCAAAAAAAAAAAAGGCACCAGTTTATATTTCAAACAATTGAAATCGTATCAAAGCTTCCTTTAGACTTGAGTGTTAAAAACGCAATTCCTGTGACCTCAGCGTAGCTGAAAAGTGAGCAGAGGCCTTTCTTGTTGAACTTTGGTCAAGAAAGCTAGAGATCCTATAGTTTTTTTCCTCCTTTTCGTTAAGAGGCGGGAAAAGAAAAGGCCATAACCTGAACGGTGCAGTGAATGAGGCTTAAAGGCAGCCGATTGTCCCCCCACAGAGAGCAGTGGGGAGCAGGTAAGATGTGCTGCATCTAATCAAATGGTGCCGCTACTTTTTCCCCACCCATAGGATGCCACTATAGTGGATTTCCAGGTCCCCTGTGAGAATTGCATCATGCTGCTTTTTTTGTTTTTTCTTAAAGGTTGGTATTTTTCCCTCTGTGCTGCATTAGCCAGAGGCAGGTTGGTGTGCTTCTTCCATCTCCCCAGAGCTGGTCAATGTGACAGATCAGAGAGCAGTTCAAGTTTAATATTACCATCTAGCTCTTGGACAGTTTCCAGAGCCGGAAGTGAAGCAGAAGAACAATTATTAGGGAAGGCGTTCCCAGCAGGCAAGATCTGAAAATGAAAAGGATTAAATAACCAAACAAGGTCTGATAAAGTTGAGATGAAAACCGAGAACGGAATGATGTTCTGATCCACAAATTATTGCCACATGGTTAATTTTAACACAGCTGAAAACAAAGTTATAGATTAACCCAGTGCTCCCTACTTTTGCAACAGAAACCTTATCCTAAAGCTGCAAACTACTGCTTTACTTAACGTAATGCAGTAAAGCACTGTAGGTTTAGGACACGGGGAAAATAATTACTGACACATACACATTTACACATGTATTCTTGGTAATGGCCAGAGGCAATATAAAGATCTATAAAAATCCTAAAATTTGCTTCTGAAAAGAGATACCTTCAGAAAAGTACTAGTAGCAAGACAAGTACAACGTCTGCAGCTCTGCCTCTGCTGGGTTTCCGTTTCAGCCCAAGGGACACGGGAAGAAAACCTCGGAGGGACCATAAGGGAAGTGCAAGCCTTTGCCTCTGACTTGTCACAAGTCAGCGAATGCCAGCTGTGGTTGTGGTCCAAGATAAACAGTCGTCCAGTTGTCTGCTTGTACTATTGCACATCGTTAGCTAGTTGCTACAGTTAAGAACAGAACCGACGGCTCTTCCCTAAGAAACACTACTGTCAACAAGACTACACAAACAAATTTTCTTTTAAGTATCTGGAGATGCAGTTTCTGAGTCCCAAAAGCACACGAGCCTGTAAGAGTTAAAACACAGTACAATATATAATAGCATTCTTGTCAGGGTAAATTGTTGTCACCGACAGTTTGAAAAATTAGTCTCACCATAATACGACAGACCAATTAAAATTAAAAATCTGGAGTCTAGAAACAGTTTCGACAGTTAAACTTCAACACTCTCCCTTCTCAAAACAGGAGGTTGTTGCATTGCACCACAGTCTGTGAGGAAGCTCTGGTACCATATTTTTGTACTCTGATTTCAGTCCATTCGGTCAAATCGACCGCTGTTAAAAACATACGCTTTAATTTAAATCCGTGTGCTTTATCCAGAAGAGGTCCTGCATTTAGATATCGAAAAATGAGGGAGCACAGTCCAACACTTGTGTTCTATTAAAGCTTTTATTAGCTAGTTCAGCTTTTCCTCACAGAATTTTTCCAGAATTCCTATAACAGTTCTTAATATCAGAGTAAAGAGTTAAGTGTTCAAGTGAAGTTATGGAAGAAAAAAAGAGCAGCAGCAGTTTGGCAATAACTCCTCAAATCACTGACTGCAGCTTATTTAAGCCTCCTTTTTCTCCAGTAAGATTTTGTGCAACTCATCTGCATCCTCACTTGTTTTCACCCTTATTAGCATAGTGACAGGAACAGCTGGATTCTTCTCATCGATCGGTGGATTAGGAACACAGACTATAAGAACATTGTTTTTTCCGGTTCTTGTACATGGCATCTTGTGTGGAATTAGAACATTCAACAGTATGTTTCCTGCATATGAGGAGGGAAAAAAAAATTACAGTTAGCAATTTTCCAGCTTTTACTGCGATACAGATGTTAGTATACTTACTAAATAGGGATTTAAGTTTGTGTTTGGAAGGAAGGCAATTCACAAATATCGCATATACTTGTCTTATTCTTCCCTAAGCATCTGCTCATGGCACTCTCAGATTTCTTTCCTCATTAGGAACGAGGAAATCTCTGAAAATACTGTCCCCTCCTTTTTTAAAGGCAGGAGTCTGAAGAATATAAAATGATAGTAGGGACACACAGGAAAAAGGGAAGGGGACAAGGGAGAAGCAGCAAATGAGGAATCCAGTCACAGTGCTTAGTTTATGCGAGTTACTCATTTGGACCCATCAAGCACAGTTCATAAGCAGAAGCAAAAAGTTAGCTTTAACACGCATACTGTCACGTTAATGTAAAATTGGACAAACTGTGGTAGAATAAGTACTTTGTATCCTCAAATTGTACAGCACATCTCATGTGGTCTACCACCAGGTTACTAACAGCAGCTCTACATCAACTTGTTAAATTATGTAGTGAGTTTGGGAGCTTTAGTATTAGTGGTCTATTAAAACAGTCGCAAACAAACTCAAATCTGCTTCCACAGAAGATGCACACATTTTGTAAACCTGGTAAACAGTTCAGAACACGGTAGTAGTATTTAGGGAAAAGTCAAGTCTTCACCTTGCTTTCCAGTTCAGTTTTTCAACACAGTGAGATTTTAGGAAAGGATTATAGCACTGTGTGAAGATAGCAAAGAGGAAAGTGTGCATCACTATGACTGCAGCAGCTTCTAGAAACCAAAGCTTGGAAATACCAAGCTGAAACATCTTAAAGTGTATGAGCTGAAGAAAAAGGAAAGATTTCCTAATACATCACCTCAGGTGAAGGTAGAGGGAATGTAAGTCAACGTCATGAAAACTAGCATCAGCTGAGTGAAAATCAAGACTTGTGTTAAAGGGCAGGTAACTTGAATAGAGTAGATGAAAATTCGTTGTTTTCTCCAACACACTCAAACCCCCAAGGAAATGCTGAAAGCACTGACAACGCTGCCATACATCTGCCTTCAGTCTTACTGTTAAGAACTGCCCTTTATCTGGCAAACCTTGTCTCCACTGGAAGAAGTTAAGTGAGTTAGAAGTGACTGACACAGCAGTCCCAATCTGACAAGGTATTTGAAAGCTGCCCCTCATGGGCCTGCAGAGAGTTCATATAGACTTGCTAGAGTGCATTAGAAACTGAAAGTGAGGTGAGATTTACCAATGGCCTACAGTGTAGCACGGCTTTAGTCTTCAGGGCTTTTATAAGCATATTTATTCTGTTTTATGGAAGTTGTCACTTGCCCGTGAACCCCATGTGCACATTTGTTGAAATTAGGTACTGAAGTGTAGCAAAGTTTCTCAACAATGAATATCAAGATACTGATTTCCACAATTTGCGTGTGTAAACACACTTGAGCCAGAACATTACACTTCATTGTGGATCTTAAGCCACGCTTCAAAGCCACTCAACAAGTCAGGGATGGAGAAAAGCTATTAAAAAAATGGGGACGGGGGGGAGAATACCCAAACATAAACCATAACCTTTTACTTGCTTGCACTGCTTTCATGTGCACCATTTTGTAATACTCATTAAAGGCATCCAATTGCTTGTTCAATACTTGAAATTATTCAAGAAAAAGTAGAAAGCTTTTCACTAATCTTGTATGTTATGCTGTGTAACAAAAAAAATCCTAATGCTTGGCAGGAAATTTCACATCAAGACTTGCTACTGGAAGAAATTAACTTACCTAAATTGGTATCCGCTCGTACTAGGAGTTGAGTTTTTTCATTTCCTGCTGGTTTTAAGTGTAATGTTCCTACACCTTTTTCTTTAAATTCATTATCCTTTTTGTAGAATAGTTTGCACCTGTGCAAATAAAAAAAAGCCTTGTTTGTGCAGATGTGTAGAGATTAAATAGGAAGATATCTCCCAAATACACACTCATATATATGTATACATCTGACTCACAGGAAGCCAATAATTTAACAATAATAGGAGTTAACATGCTGTGAGTAGCATAAATCTTTATTCCTCTTCACCTTGTTTCATGTGCTGACAGACAGTACTTCCAGTTCAGGAAGAGAAAGTTAATTATTTCTTTCAGCACTGAAATGTTGAAGAGAAGCTCTACATGACCCAGCAATGTGCACTCGTAGCCCAGAAAGCCAACCGCATCCTGGGCTGCATCAAAAGAAGCAGGGCCAGCAGATCGAGGGAGGTGATTCTGCCCCTGTACTCCGCTCTTTTGAGTCCCCACCCAGAATATTGCATCCAGCTCCGGAGCCCCCAACATAAGAAGGACATGGACCTGCTGGAGCAGGTCCAGAGGAGGGCCACAAAGATGATCAGAGGGCTGGAGCACCTCTCCTACAAAGACAGGTTGAGAGAGTAGGTGTTGTTCAGCTGGAGAAAAGAAGGCTCCTGGGAGACCTTATAGTGGCCTTCCAGTACCTGAAGGGGGCCTACAGGAGAGATGGGAAGGGACTCTTTATCAAGGGACACAGAGATAGGACAAGGGGTAATGGTTTTAAACGGAAAGTGGGAATAAATTCTTTACCCTGGGGGTGGTGAGCCACCGGAACAGGTTGCCCAGAGAAGCTGTGGATGCCCCATCCCTGAAAGTGTTCAAGACCAGGTTGGATGGGGCTTTGAGCAACCTGGTCTTGTGGGAGGTGTCCCTGCCCATGGCAGGGGGGTTGGAACTAGATGATCTTTAAGGTCCCTTCCAGCCCAAACCATTCTCTGATGAAATTATAAACGTTATTACTTTAAGGGAAAAGTAAAATGCACAGCAACCTGTACTCAGGGTCTATAAGGAGTAATAACTGTAAACTACTGTTTAAAAACACTAATTACAAAACATAAGAACTTGCTGTATCATTCTGAAGTTGTAATAGGACATATGTAAAATTTAAAAACATTTTTTAAGTGAAGCTCTAATAAACCCAATGCCATTCTTCATAAATTAGCACATACCTTCTCAAATAAAGCAAATGACTTTTTGTAGGACAAATTCCCTGCTAAGTGTTAAGCAGATATGCAATTACTTGGACTACTGAACGTGCTTTGAAAAACTGCTTCTAGTAGAAGTAGTCCCATTTTCATCTTAAAAGTACAACTTATTCACTCCTCCATACAACCATCAGCAGTTTCCAACTAAAGAGTCTTATTTTAGGCTATGCGACTAGCTGAGCACCTGACTGATTTTTCTGAAGTGCAGGATGTTATTTCTGTGGTACAAACCCTACAATTTAAACTTACAAAACCTGATGAAAGCAGAAACATCTTCTTAATTTGTACAAAACTGATCACAGGTAGAACACAAACTAGCTATCAGTGCTGCATTCAAGATACACAATAATTTTAGTAAGACCTTACACCTCTTTGTCTGTAATTAACCTTTTTACAAGCAGAATTTCATCTTCTGTATGGCTTCCTAACAAGCTTTATAAACTCGGAAGCCAAGAATATATACATCATTAATTATGCACTGCAGTGGTAAAGAATAGTAACATGCAGGTATGAATTTTATCCTCGAAGTCATAATTCTGTTCACTATTCCAAGTTAAAGTCACTTACTTCTTTGAGTAGAAAGCATCATCCTCTTTTATTTCATTAACAATGACTTTTGGTGGCTCCTCTTCTTCCTCTTCTCCTCCTTTAAATAAAAAGTTTTAATACATTCCATACGTTAATGTTGTGATCATATAATCTGGAAGGTATTTTTCGCATTGTATTAGAACTAGCTTATGCATGCTGTATTTGACATATACATGTGTAGCCCGTCAATGATTGTCAAAATACATTTAAATCCATTTGGGCTCAGAAACAGCTTCAGCTACAGAAAAAAGTCTTATTTTCTCTTCATTCGGCCACACCCCTCAAGCAACTTTATGCTCATCTTCAAGTTAAATGGGATGAAAATACCCAACCCACAATCAAAGCCAAAAACCGCAAAGCTTAACAACTCAAACTTAAGTCAAAACCTTCTGTCAGCGGGGAAACAGTTATAACATTCAAAGAATAGTCTCCACAAATGGGTCCAAGTAAAGCATTATAAATACTTCCACCAGCCAAGTTTAATTTGGGGGAAAGGTAATCAGTTGCAGGAATGACAGCCAAGAGGCAGCGGCAGGATTATGCCTTTCCAGTCCCTCAACTGCTAGAATTTCTATCAGTTTACCGTACCCAGCTTAGCTAAATAGCAGCATAAAGTTACATACTACCCGGCAGTTTTATTTGCCTTACAGTCTTGTAAGAAAGATGAATGAAATTGTTCTGTATCTAACGCATTTTACTGAGGGATCTCTTGATAAACCTATTGGGAAAAGCAGCAGGATTGAAGTGTCCTGCAGGCTCAAAGGTGAACATTCCACTTGATTTCAATTTCATTGTTTCAAGTGTTGTATTCAGCTAAAGAATTATATTCTATTACAGAAAGTATAAATCTTATAGAAATACACAGGGTTTGGTGACCATATATGTTTAGCGTTCGTTAAGCAGCACGCAAGGCTGCGATATTTCCAGATTAGTGGTACAGTTTTGCAGCTTTTAAATTAAAGAAAAATTATTATCTCATTCAACTTAGTATTGTTTCATCTTTGCAGTATTCTTAAGTCACATACGTTCACAGCTTATCATTAAAATCAGCGTTTAAAATAGAATTTACCTTTATCATCGCTATTGCCACTTTCTGTCTGAGCTTCCAGTACACTGGTGGATACTGCAGTGACAGACTTAGCCTGGTTTGCATCTTTTCCAAACAAACCTGAATTCCCAGGAGAAAATGAGAAACTACTAAGCGTTCCTGAACCAAGGGACCCCAAAACAGAACTGTCAACACTCTTGCCAAAATTAAATGAGACTGTTGATGTAGCTCCTAATGATGGGTCTTTTTTTTCGGATGCAGCTTCAGGTTCTTTGTCCGAGGCATCCTCAGTGGTGGTGGTGTTAAACAAAAAAGTTGATCCTTGCTGTAGCTTTGAATTCCCAAATGTAGAAACAGACTGAGAGCCAGGTGTCTTGTTGCTTTCATTTTCAGAGCCGCTATCACTACTGCTTCCGTGTTGCTGTTCAATATTTGCTAAATACTTCTCGTAGTCTCTAAAGATGGGTGTCAGGTCACAGAGCGGGTTTGTGTTTACATGCTTAACTATCCAGTCACGCACAGAACAGTTTAAAGCTGCTAACTGTTTGTGGTAAATACTAGAGCTACAAACTTTACTCTGAGCATAGCCAGATGAGGACGGTTGATTGCCACCATTAGCTTTTGGGCTTGCAGCCTTTTTCTCAGTAAATGCAGTAGTAGTGGGACCATTCGACATTGTGGATCCTATTAGAAGAAAAACATGGTTTAGAACGGGGTTTTTTTCCCACCAGAAAGCAAGGTTCTCAAAAACCTAAACTAAGTGTTCTCAATACTTCTTTATCAAATCACTCATTCTTGCTCAGCTAGGAACCTTGTCTTTTATCAAAACACTGTGTACCAGATACTGTGGTACAAGTAAACAGACAATGTTGTGAAAGAGACCTAATCTTGGTAAGTTTAGACAAGTTAGTTCAGAGATAGACAAAGCAGATGTGCCACATAAGTTGTATAAAGAAATCCAAAGAAATCTTACAGAATAAAATTTAAAAAAATAGGTTTGTATTTCACCAGCCCCCCCCCCAATCTTAATTCAAGCTTCACCAAGCTGTAAGTTATTAAAACAAAATATTCAGTTATCCTCTTGCTACTTGTGCTTTAAAAAACTCTGAACACACTAGCCCATGATTCTGCACGTTTTTTAGTGGTTTACGTATAAAAACCATAATAAGCAAATCAAGAAAATTCTCATTAAATATTTAAGTTTCTCCTAATTTAGCTAAGATCACTGAAATGTGAATTACTCTAAAATTCAAACTCCACCATTTCTATCCTGTGGCACGCTGACTCTAAACACTGTGGCATGGTTAACATTTCAGCTTCTCCAACACAAAGGGATAGAACTGGTAATTGTTCAGGGACTAACAAAGCATGAGACTAGAGTTAGATTTGCTAAAATGTTTCAAGTGTCTTAAAATGTAGGTATAAATGTAACAGAATTCTAGTACAACTGTTTACAATGTAAGATGTAGAGGGAAAAAAGGTTAAGACTTCAGCTATGCAGCATAAATTTACCAAGAACTGCAAAAAATACAGAAACAAGGCCTTAAAAAAAGACACACCAAAACAACACATACAAAGAAACTGCAGTCTTACTAGATGGACATTCTCCATTAGCTTGTTGAGTTTTTTTTAATTAAATTCAGAGAATTGGGACAATTATTTAACGGGAACATGCTATTCGGACAGTGTCTTATGCCAATGTCTTCCATTCGCATTTATGCCTATACAGCTTTTACCTCCAGTATTAGATCAAATATGAATTTAGTTTCCACCTCTTAAAACTGCATGCATTTGGTAACTTCTCCCTCCAGCAGTCTAAAGTCTTTTTAAGAAATCTGAAAACCTTAAAGCAGTACTACAGGCTTGTTTTAATTTGGTTTTTCACTATTAAAATAACCCTACAGATCTTATGGCTGAATTTGTTGATAATACGTATGCTTGTTTATAACTTACCAAATGCTGACTGTGTTTCGGAGGTGGTCTTTAAGCTGCTGAAAGAAGGAGTGCTAGAGATACTACTGCTTCCGTTAGACAGCCCTTCTAAAGGCTTTATTCCTGCACCATTACCAAATCCGCTGAAGCCACCTCCTCCTTTTCCAGAAGGCAATATAAAGCCTTTAAACCCTTTAAAGGCTCCTCCACTTTCAGACTGGGGAGAGAAAAAAAGAGACAACCAGTTACATACATCTCCTCCACAAAAATCCTATGCCCACTGAATATTCCATTTATTTCACCCTGGTTCAATGTGCCATTTCATGCCTTACTCTAAGCCAGCTATGTAAACAAAGTTAATAGCTTCCTTATGACACATATTGCTACTATTTTTAAAGGACTCAGATGTTTGGTATGAAAATAAACTAGATCTAGGAAGTGGATACATGAAAGTTGTTCAGAGCAGCGGATGTGTTTGACTACCTATTTAGACATTCAAAGCAGCTTGTTTTCTTTAAATAATTACACAGCAATACATAATTGCAGGCTTATTTTCAGCAACTTTTAGCATTTACAGCCGCAATTAAGAGTCCAACACTTCCAGCCACTCATCAAAACAGCATACTTTGTAGTCACCTATGTAACGTTTAAGTGATTTACCAAAAATACTCCAATGTGACTGATGGGAGAAGCAAAGATAGACTGTACTTGGTAACATAATATGTATGCTTTCTGCAGCCTTTTCATTACCTAGTTCTGAACACTATCTTTACAACGTATTATTTTATGGTATAATTTCTTAACTGTTTTTAAAAGATACAGTGTGATTAACAAGCAAACAGGCACTACCGTTTTTAGATATTACACATAATGTCTTTTGAGGTATTGACCACTTATTACCGGAAGTGGACTTTCAATGTCTCTGGAAAGCCACCGGAGGAAAAGGAGAATTGCTTCTGAGTTTCACCTGCTTTTGCCATTGAAGAAATAGCAAAACTTACCAATTTTAGGCCTTGTGGGTATGAGCTCTTTTTGTTTCCCTTTGTGCTTTACCTTTTCCAGTGCAGTCCTGCTTCTCATTTCTAGGTAGCTATTTTTATTCTGTCTCTCTCCGATCAGTCCCCTCTCTCTCTGGACGTTCAAGTTAAACTGAGGTCTTTTTCTTTACAGCATTCTGCTTGCTCCATTTAGGGACATCAATAAATTTCAAGTTTACCTTTTTGTAACTTTTTCACGGGTTTCTTACGCAGCCTCAGCTGTCCTGGCATCTCTTTTGCGTTTCAGACTTTGCCCAGCCTGACCTAGCTCTTCTTCCAGCTTTGATCTCTTAACAGCTGACTCCCAGCCTCCTGACTGTTTCTTCTGCAATCATCTGGTCCCCTTTCCCAGTCAGTTCCCTTTTTTCCTATTCCGTTTGCCCCTGAATTCCTCCTCTTCGGTTGTGGTTTATTTCTTGCATCAGCTTTTCCCAGTACAAGCCTTTAATTAACTGCATCCTCTACCGTATTTGTGGCTAAAACTACTATAGGCAAAAGTGGGATAGGACAGCTTCATCTTTCACATAGCTTGGACAGCAGAAGGAAAAGCAAAAGCACAGGAGAAAACTATCTAGCCCCTAATTGTGCCTAGTCCCATTCAATCCAAAATCAATTCTGAATGATGGGTAAAGTTTCTATCCTATTTCTAACACGAAAAGAAATGTTGAAGGAATGTTTCATCGAAAGATATATATGACAAAGTATCTGTCAGGGATTTTTGAAAGGACTACAATTTGGTTGGATTGGGTTAATGCTCTCACAGGGACTAAACCTGTAACAAAGGCCAACTTCCTTTCAATTTTCAATTTGTTATTGCAAAGAGTAGGTGGCACTAAAGCTCTTCACAGGAGAAAAAAAAAAAAGTAGCAGCATTCTTAACAAAAGACATCTTTTTTCTTTCTCAGAACAGCTTAGTATTTTGGCTTTTACTTATTTAGTGTCTGCCTGAGACATCCCCCAGCCCTCCAGTATGGACAACTAGGAACTTCTGATTTCTAGGCTTCCATCTCCGCAAAGAATGAAACTGGAGCAGTTCAAATGCTATTTTACCCATCTGAAGAAGACGATATTGTGTCTGAAACGCTCTGCATTTACACTTCAAAAATACGTATCTCCCTTCACCCCATCAATACTAGTATTACCCATTTTTCATTCTAACCGTATTCTTGCTATGGAACAGTAAGCAAAAATTAATTTACATGTATGAGCTGGACTAATTGCATATACCTTCGAAATGATAGCTTTATACAGTATTATTACAAGCCCAAGTAAGTAAAAAACTGAGCACAGATGTCATATTTTGCAACTGAGTCAAGCTACAACATTAATGCTCAGTGATTACAATACCTCTGATCCAACATTTCGGCGCTTTGCCTTTTTAATAGCTCTGTTCTTCAGGACTTCTTCGCTAGCAACTGAGAAGGTTCCCACCTTTAAGAAGAAGTTACGGCATCATTAGTGAAATGAGTGAATGCATAAAGTCATCATAGTCTGAAGAGATGGCAGAGATCAGTTTTTGAACACAATTGTAACACTTCTCCCTTTAACAAAAATAAGTGAAAAAACAAAAAACAACCACCCAGAAAATATAGTACTGTGATTAGCTGGCCGGCTACTTGGACAATTAGTTAATACTTTCAAAACTCTGTCCTTCTTGTTCTGCATTACATTTCCCTTTGTGCAATCTCAGCTTTATTACGACAAATAATTCAGCTATTTCTTTTATTTATTTTTAAACAAAGACATGAGATATCTTTGCTGAAGGTGATCTGTCAGTATTGCACTGTTACAAAAAATCCTCAGTTTAGAGAAGGTATATTGAGATGTATGGTCAAAGACAATCTCCTGCAGTCTGTTGTAGTTCAAGTATTAGCAAAGGCAGGTAATGACTAATTACTACCCCACAATAAATGAGGAAATTAAGCTTGCTTATATTCAAATTTCTGGAAGACTACTGTCAGTTTTCTTTATCATATTTTACAGGCCTAAACATTTAATATTTTAGCAGCACAGAAGCTAGCACAGTTCGTTTAGAGATAATACATAAGCCATAAATAAATATGAGACACTAAACATGAAAGTCGCTTTTTACAATCTGATGAAACGTATCATTTGAGTGTTCACTTAATTCCTCTGACTGTGTAGGGACATTCAGCTAAGCACTCCGTATTTCTGAAGTTAACTACTACTGACCTTAAAATGTATCTGGACTGTGTTATGTCAGCGAAGCCTAGAGTCAACTATCTGAAGAAACAGTGGTGTGAGACACTGGAACAGGTTGCCCAGGGAAGCTGTGGATGCCCCATCCCTGGAAGTGTTCAAGGCCAGGCTGGATGGAGCTTTGAGCAATCTAGCGGGAGGTGTGGGAGGTGTCCCTGCCCATGGCAGGGAGTTTGGAACTAGATGATCTTTAAGGTCCCTTCCAACCCAAACCAAACCATTCCATGATTCTATGAAATCAAAAACGCTTTTCTTGTGAACTCAGTGAATACCCATCACATATTAGAAGAAGTTCAAAAGCATTATGCATTTTAACAAGCCTGGGGTTCTCTTTAGGAATGTAAAGTTCCTTTCCCCTAAGCTGCTGATATCCTTTTAACCGTTAAAAGCTGCCTTGCCCTATGGTCTGCCTATATTGGAAGCTTTATATAAAATAAAAAAAAAAATCACTTATATAAAATTATCTTTAGCTGCTACATTTTTAACCAGTTTTACTGTAGATTCCACCCACAAGATAAACAGCACATGTAAATAACTACCCTGCTACCTGCAGGGGTTATGGAGGAATCTAACATATATTTTACCTCCTCAGCTTCATCCTCCTGGTCCCAGTTTCTGTCAGTCAGTTCCTTCTCTGCAATTCTCTTAGCCATTTTTCCACACCTGTGTGAAAAAAAAAAAAATGCATAGAATCAATTGGACAGAAATTAAATTCTAAGCAACAGTGATCTTCAATTTGTATTACTTAGAACAAGTAATGGGAATCAGAGTTCATACAGAAGTAGGTCAAAGTTGGAATGACACTTGAAAACCAAGTCTCTTTTAACAACTGTTGTTGTAACAATCAACAGCACTTGAGATTAAAGTTATGGTGATTAGCCATATTTGATAGTAAATTTAAGCAACAACAGAAACATGCAATTCAGTTATGGTATTAGTTTTCCTTAGCAGCATTGCTGCTAGAGAAATTCCTGACGGTCCCATAACAGATACATCTGGTCACTGCTTACTCTGAAGGGCTGCATAAAAACAAAGATATGGAAAAGAGAGATCTGTTTAAAACATTTCATATTCCACTCCATCTTGCTTCAGGATACCCATGTAAGCAGCAATAGTCTTGCAAGAGAAAAGTAAGTTGCTTTATAGCATCTAAAATAAATACTGATGAGGACCTATGGCAGTAACTGGACAGAAAGCTTACTTTGGGTAAGAATGAAGACAATACTATCCTACAAAATCCGGGATCGGTAGAATATTACTAACGAGAAATCTGAAAAATTCTATTACAATTAAATTGGATTATTTTTTTCTCCAAGGTATGCATAAAGCATATCAAGGATTTTAGAGCAATTCATGTAAGCAGCCAATCACCATTTTGCTAGTTATCTCTGCAATGTAAAGAAAAAGCAACTTTGGAGAAGGAATGTCTGTAATAGTTTTCACTTCTGAGTTCCATTTTACTAAAGTACAACTTCCCAGCCGTGTTCTCAAAACCAACAAATTAATCCAGTTGTGTTATTTTGTATCTGAAAGACTTGGCAAGCAATTACTCAAACGTTATATGAAAAAAATATTTTTTTACTAATTATGATTCTATCAGCTGACACTAAATACGAAGACTTTTCCAAGAAAAGTTGTACTTTTATAGCAATTTAAGTCTCAAGCAAATGCAAGAATTAAAACTCATCAAAAAACCCTCTTAGGTTTGTGATTCAGACCTGACCAGTGAAAAAGAATTCCACAAATAGTTGAATTTCAGGGACGAAAATTGTAACACTACATGGTTACAGAACATCTTGTTTAGCCGATGAAATATTTTTAAACAGAACAGTAAATCCAGCTGCACAGCAGTCTTACAGAGATCACACGTCAAAGCCATGAATTTTGGTCTGACACACTTCACAAATAAGGTCAAGTTATTAGGATCTTTTGGAAGTGGAGTGACAAAACACTGTTTTGTGTAAAACGCTTTAAAATGGCATAAACCACACCATCCTGAAAGTAGATGTCCTACCATGCCCTGCGTGATTCTTAGCAGACTGGGGAACTATTTAAATCTAACCCATTGAAAAAAAATAAAAATACTTATCTGAAAGTCATATTGGCTCCCCAGTCCAGTTTCCCACAAGGGTATACAAATGTAACCAGAGGAAGACAAGATTGCCATCTCTTTGTCAGCAGCCACAGATGAAAGGCTACTAAGATCTTGAATTACACCACCGGATTCCATGGCAGATCAAATTACCACTCTTAACCCAGCCACTGAAGCATGACATTAACTAGAAAACTTGTTCTCTACTAATAGCAGAGGGGTAAACAGTTGGCCTGGGCTGCAGGTTCTCTACACCTACCTGTGTTTACATGCTTTCTCTACATCAGTACCGAAAATAGGTAAAGGCAGCAGAATCTAACGTACATGAAGATAGGAGCGAGAGAATCCTAGACATGTTTCCTAACCTGTGAAACAAGAAGCAACACAAAGCCACCTCTACCTGATATTCAGAATCTTCAAGAAGTTTTTGTAGCAAATAGTCTGAACGGGTTAAGATGGGAGTATTTTGAGAAACGGCTCTTTTTGTTTAAAAATAAACCACAATATAGAGAGATGCTTGGTTGAACTACTAAAATCCACCTAGTAACTACTGCTGCCCTATTTAACGCAGCATTTTGAGAACAAGCCTCTAATTTAAGACTTGCATTCCACCAGATCACCTATCTATCGTTAAAGCTACAAAACTTGCCGTGTTGGGGAAGCGCCCAACCCGGACCCAGGCTGGCCACAGCAGCCGCTGGTACCTCTCCTCACACCCGCCAGCCCCCGGGGGTGCGGGGGGAGGCACGGCCGCGCTGCGGGCACCGTTCCGTCCCCGCGGTGCTGCGGGGCGGGCAGCGGCGGCGGAAGGAAGGGAAGGAGGGAGGGAGGGAGGGAGGAAGGCAGGCAGGCTGGCTGGCTGACATACGCGCTTCTCCTTTCCTGAAGAACATCTTCGGTGTCGGCCGGCGTCGGCCCTTTCGGTTTAACACGCCGCGTCCCGCCTCGCCTCCTTCTCAAGGGCTGCGCTCCCCCCTAACACCCCAAATTCCTTCCTCCCTCCCACGTTACACGGTGGCTCCGCGCTTTTAAAACAACAGGATGTATTTTTTCTGACACACACACGCCACGCCGCAGCAGGTCACCAAAACGCCATCGTCCCCTCCCACCCCCCAAGCACCGCGAACCAGGCCTGACGGCACCGGAGCGGGGGGATCAATCCCGGGGTGAACTCCCTCCCTGCTCGGCATCCCTCGGGCTCGCCGCCCTCCTGTGCGAGGCCCGCAGGTGACATCTGCCGCCGGGCCATCCCTCCTCCCCACCCCCGGGGTTTGATCCCCACGCCGTTTCCCCAGGGAAGGCGATGCCGGCGGCCGGCCCCGCGCCCGGCCGGGCTGGGGGGAGCTGCGGGGAGACACTCGTCCGCGGCTGGATGCGGACGCGGCCAGGCACCCCGGGGGAGGCACCGACTCGCCGGCAACGGGGTCGATCTCCCCTCGGGGACACCGGCATCCCCACCTGGGCCGACCGCCGGCCTCAGCCGCCCCGGCGGCGTGTCCCGTCCCCCTCGGGGAGCGGAGGGGAGAGCCGGCACTTACCGCCAAGCGGCGTCCCCTTCTCGGTCGCGGGGCGCGCGGGCGTCTCTCCCCCGCGGCACCGGGCTGCGGGGCCGAGTCTGCGGCGGGTAGGAGGCGGTGTTTGGTGGCAGGCTACCCGAGCCCGGAGCCCCCTCACCATCCCCCGGCTAGG
>VYZM01009493.1:48154-98110 GCA_013398915.1 Dromas ardeola | reverse complement strand
CTCCTATCACAAAAGTAAAAAAAAAAAAAAAAAAGGTAAGAAATCACTTTTATAAAGAACTTGCTCTTCTAAAGCACAAAAATTCATCAAATGGAGGGGGGAAGCCCTCTAGCAGTAGATAAGAGGCACTGATGATTTATCATATCTAGTGCCCTAATATTCCTGAAGCGTAGACCTACTCCCCATCTGTGTTACCTAGTTTTAATGTTCAATCAATGTATTTTCACCATGTTTTTTCTTCTTTATAAAATATACAAATATTTTGTACCATCTTCATTTAGAAAACTCACTTGCCCTCCTGGGATTCCAAATGCATTATTTTAGAATGTGTCTCGGTGCATAACGATGGCATAAACCAGTATTAATGCCTTGAATTTAAAATTAAATGTTTCCTAAGTATCTTGTATCGCTTACTGTTAAAAATCGGACTGCCACAGTGCCATTAAAATTTTCCTTTAACTGGCACTCGGCTGGTTTAGACCCCATTTATGTTTAGATTCCATCAGGGACTCTGTGCTTTTAATATTCCCTTTAATCTAGGAACGCAAAAAACATTCTCCTTTAGCCTTTTGTTGCATTGTCTATCTGGCAGTCCTTTGGAAAAGTTCTACTGTTTTGCTTAAAAAATAAAAACCCTGAAATATCCCTATTACCTGTGTGAAATATCCCACCTTTACTTGCTCTCTTGCAGACTTTTAAGGTTATCCTTTCCCCGAGTTTGGTTGCACTCTAGTTTGCCCCTTCAGAGTTGCGAAAACAGTCAGAGAGTCTTTAAAGAGAATTTCTGAAATAATTGCTGTTTGCTTCTGTTAGAGCAAACAATACGCAAGGCTCTGTTACTAACAAACACTGTGAGCCTATTGTCCGATCACACCAGAAGATTTACAGTTTTTTCAGATCTGTGTTCCTGGACTTTCCTCTCTAAGCCATGGAGGTTTCTCCCTGAATTTCGTGCTGTTTGGCTTGTTTAGCCCCAAAACATCAAAGTTTCTTCCTCCTGCAGACAAAGCTCTCTTGAGTTCCTGCTTAGTGAAATTTTTTTTCCCCCTGTAATGTTTAAAGACTGACTTGGTGCTAGTAATTCCTGCTTGCTTTCCACTCGATCTCTTTGAAATGTGGTAAGAACGCCGTTCATTCTGGCTGTAACTGCAGTTGTATTCACCCATTGTCTTGACCTCTGCGGTTGCTGGGAGCTGTTAATGGCTGCTCTGTTTGTGCCCCTCCCAGGATCCTTGCACTCTGCACAGAAGTTAGTTCTTTAAGGCCAGGCAGATAGCAGTACAACAATGAGTAGATAGCCCTAATCAAGCAGGATTTGTATAAAAATGCAGAAATGTTTCATGTTCCCCCGGTGAGTTCTGGATCAGATGGCCGATTCTTGTCCCTCCCAAAGAATATACACTTTTTAATTGCCCTTCCTAGTAGCTGTGTTGTGATTTTGTGCAATACAAAACAAGGGTGTCTGTGGGTGAGGTCTGTACTATTTGGCAGATGTTTTGGATTATCTGTGCTCAAAAATGCTGAGATGAGAATGAAACTGTGCAGAAAGAGACGATCAGGTAGTCGGTGAAGCAAAGTTGTATATTTGCAGACTCCAGCAGGCAGACATGGCTGCAGAAATACGAAAGCAAAGAGTCTCAGGAATTCAGAAAATTCTGCAGTTTTAACTAGACTTCATCTCCCCTGTCTTCGATGGGTCACGTTTTTTCCTCATTCTTTCATATTCTCTTCAGCTTAGTTTCCTTCAACACCTGTCCCTTTACTTTTTCCTGTGCCATGCCCCCCATATAGTCACTGTTGACTTTTTGTTTCCCCCTTATTTGCCACTATGATTTTTCACTGTTCTTTTGTTTTATACCCCATTTCTCCGTCTTCTGCTCTTCTGAAGCTCGCTGCTTGCAAAGCTCTGTAGGGTTCGTATTCTGCGTTTGAGCAGTGCCTGCCATACAGACAAGCCCCATTCTTGCTTGGGTTTCAAAGACAAACATGAAAGTGACTAAAAAGAGGATGCTGCAAAACAGAGTTTAAAGGGGTCTAGTTAAAAAGAAAGTTTTAGAAGGCATTTTCTTGAGGTCTTTACGATGATCACGGTAGAATAGGATGATCTTACTTTTATGTCATCTTAAAATATAAAAACTGAGATTCAACTTAGTGAAATACTATAGTCAGTCGATGTTGAACACTTAGAAGTTGTTCAGATGAAGTGCAGTTGGCCAGTGGAAGTCCCTCCTGGTGGAAGGCAGTGACTTGGCTAATGCAACTGAAAAAAGTTTTAAGAATGAGCACATAACTTCATAAATTCGTGGAAAAAAAATTAAAAGTATATCACTTCAGAAATAAAATGAACAGACCCTCCACAAATTCAAGTGTGGAATGTAATAAACAGCCAGATCCCCTTAAACAGAAATGGCACTTACTTTATTATAGGGACAAAGTCAATAAAGCAAAAGCACAGTGCTGGGTGCATGACTCAAGTCAGAGGCACACCAGTTAATACTTCACCCACGTCTTATATACATTCAGTATTGCATACGTATTCACTATTTTAGGCAGAGTAATTGTTTATGATGATTAATTATCATTAGTCCCTTTTCTCTTCTATTTGTGTTTTTCCTTCTGGCAATTGTTTCTGAGGATCGATGATCTTCAGTTCCCTCTTCCCATGCATCTGTTTCCTTCTGGTAGGATCAGCTCCCTTTTCCCATGCGTCTGTTTCCAGAATTCTGTTAATCATTTGTGGGGTCTTTTGGAGAAGTTCCCTTTTGTTTCTCTCCCATGTTTTTCTTCATAGCTGCTATTAGTTATTATCTTTGTAGTTTCTTATGTTTCCTAATTTACTAAAGGTTAGTTATCCTTATGAATCAAATATTTATAGCCTTGTTATTATGGCGAAAGCCAATAATACCTTCACTATTTTTCACAGGAATAACTGGTACAGCAAAAGCAGGCTGGGCAGGCCTGAGGGTTTATAGCAGACCACAAGGACTGTTTTACAATGTTCTAGGGGAAATTAAGGCTTGGAAGTTTACAAATGAGTAGAGTTAATTATAAGACCTCAGGTGAAATACTTTGTCTGTATTAGAGCGCTAAGCTTTCAGATGGATGCAAAATATCTACATGCGATTGGAAAAGATTGTAACAGTGAAGAACAGATGACTGATGAAGCAAAGTCAAAATAATTGTCTGTTTGATGAAGAAATGTGAAAATTTGGGGAGTAACAGGTAATTTGTCCTCCAATATGTAGCAGGGTTTTAGAAAAATAATAAAACATCCTTTCTGTCAATTGAAGGGATGAGTAATAGACTTTATTTATAGCAAGGGAAAGTAGAAGTAGACAGAAAAGATTCTGTAAGAACAATTAAATACTGTTACAGGCTACCCAGGAAAAATCATTAGAACTTTTAATGACAAATATATATCAGTTACATTTTGTATAGCTTCTGTAGGTCTTGTCCAGTGTTATACTTCTATTGTATTTAGTTAAGGTGTACTTGGAGCAATTTCAACATACTGTGAGGATACACAGGTAGACATCCAGGCTGATCTGGTTGCAAAGTAAAAACAATGTGTGTGACAACATAATAACTGTCAGAAGCAAATTGCCTATGCAAATCTTAAAATGAACAAGCTTACACTACTTCTGTTTCAGAAATAACATGCTGATTAAGAAATGCATGGGAACGTACAGCATTTTCATACAAAATAACAAATTTCTAAGGACAAACCCCCATGTGATTTATGCAAACAGTAGCTTTATTGACGTATTGTCTTCCTGCTTTCTTCTGTTTTTCTGTTAATTTTCTTCCAGTACTCTGTGTTCTCTGAGTCAGGGACCTGTACAGCTTATTTACATATGCAATGTCACAGTGACATTCACAGTGCTTCTTAAATTGATACATATGTTGTCAGTTTAGTTTATAAAGTTTTTAGGCTAGACAACGTTTTTCTTAGTTTTCTACAGCGCCCAGCACATCGGAATCTAAACAGAAGAAGTGGTCGTGTCGGCATAATGAACATAGATAAGAGTATTCACAAGAGGAATATTCTCTGCCATGCATACTCTTTAGGGCAGCTTTTTAACACAGTTGATACGGTGCTATATAGGATGCCATTTTCTCACAACAAGTTATGCTACAGGTTGAAGTTAGCCGTTACTGAACTTGTATGTCTTAAGGATGGGAGCATAAATTGGAGCTGAAGTAAATTGGGAAAAGAAGATATTTTGGCTTATTTGTATAAATGTATATTTTTCTGTACCTGTAAATCAGTCATTTTGACTACATTTTCAGGAGTGGTTTTGTGCAAGCCTCTTGCTGCGTCCCAACTTCAGATACCCTGAGCACTTAAAAACTGACAGAGTGAGTGGCCTGGCCTAAAACAACACATTTAATGTCTCCAGTCAGCTTTTAAACATTCATTTATGAATACATTTTGCCTTGTTTATATACTCACCCTGTAGTACAGTATGATAGACAATTACATAAAAATACAAAGCTATCTATTTCTAAATAACTTTTAGTGTAAATTGAGTCATCTCTGTTTTATGTAGCTTTGCTGTTGTTTCAGTTCATGAAAGTTACATACCATTTTCTTCCCAGAGTGCTTTCTTGTACCAAGTCTTGAAATATTACCACCTGATGTGTAATGCATTTTTCATTGGATGCAGTTGCACTAGATTTAGGTGTTGAATCTGCAGTGCTAACACGTTTGAGCAGTCTTAAACTCTGTAGGCCTGTTCAAAGGTGTGGGTGTTAAGAGGCTCGGGGTCTTACTTGGCGAGACCCTGAACTGAAGTGAGCTCTGTATTTGTAGTCCATATAGTCCGCTTGTCCAGGTGAATGTCTGCTAGAATGATTGCTGTAGTTAGACTTCACTGTAAAGTAGCTATACATGTGTATAGAGTTTACTTAAGCTTTTAAGTAAACATGAAAACTTAACTATTTAATCCTCTTTAAAAAGAAAAAAAAAAACAAAACAACACAAACCACTGATATTGGCAGTATCCTTTTTAGGCTCTAGCACCACATATGTTTATATGCACCTTCTGGGAAGTAAAGAATAAAACTAAATAAGCTTATTGGCTTTGATCACAGCTAGTCTTACAACTCTGTACTATAATCTAGTTAAAACTTAGCATAAGTAGACCAGATTCAAGAAATAATATACTTTTGAGAAAAGAGATAAGCATGTCTTTCTGTAGCAAATTAAGCCAGTTGATTTTCACGGGAACACTGACCTATGTATCAGTTTGAAGAACCGGCCCTAGACTGCCCCCGGTACAGTGAAAGATAGCAGTATCATCCTGGTTGAATGTAAGCCAGAGATCACTCTGATGTTTTTGTGACGAGTGATTATTTTCCAGCGTGAGAAACCAAAGTACAGTACATGAAAATACTTTCTGCTGGCTTAGGGAACTGAATTTCAACATTAGCATCAGGCAACAGCCATGTTCCATGCTGTTCTGTTGTAATCAGAATATCCCATTAGAACAGCTTCAAAATCCTTCCCTTTCATTATTGCAACAGTTTAAGATCAGACTCTACCTCCAGCATGGCCCCTCTGGGGCAACCCAGCACTGCCAGATAGAGGTTGCATCTGATGGCACCAGTCTCCCGGTGAGCAGAAAGCAAGAGAAGGGGTGTTTGGGGGGTGCCTGCGCTCCAGCCAGCCTTGGCTGCCAGCTGGCCCACCGGGTCCCACTGCCAGCTGGCACAAGTGAGAGCAGCCCCATGACTTGCATGTGCATCGCAGACTTGGGGAACCATAACCTGCCCTTAGCAGATTTTGTCACAGGAGAAATTCTGGACCACGAAGTGTTTGAACTAAGTAATCAAAAGACAGATACAGTCTTAGTGATGCAGGAAAACTTCCCCAGAGACTTCGGGAAACATTCACGCTGGCCCCACTTAAAACACCACCTCCAGACGTACACTAGAGAAATACGGAATCATTACAAGGCTTGCAGTTAAACTCTTTGTTCAGCCAGGTTGAACCAAGCTTCTGGTTGGCAGCTACAGTAGAGCTGTATGAAGTCCCATTCTAGAAAATGCTAAATAGTGTCTTATTCCAGCAGCAAAAATAACCATCAGAAATAACTGTATGAGACAAGAAGAAAGTCACCCGGAGACAGGGCTTTGCGGTCAACTCTGTCTTCAGCCTGAATGCTGAAAATAAAGATTGTAATTTTGTCTCAGTAGGGGGTAGAGAACACGTAAAGAGGAACTGAAAGACGAATCCAGAGTTGCCCTCACAAGACACATTCGATTTAAATTGAAAAGGTCACTGCCCACATGATTGCATCACCCACCATGCCAGGTCCATTGAAGGTATGAGGCTTTGACAGGTCGACTGTTTTTACCGCGGGTGAGGCATTTCGGGTGTAGTTTATTGAAAAAAAGTCAAGAAGTCGAATACAGATATCCTGCTGAATTGTTATAAATGGGAGAAGAAAAAATATATATTTTTTTAAATACATTTTTTAGTAAAGTAGATAAACATTTTCTCCACTGTTTACGCATTTTATTATTCTAGAAGTGTAGCTTTTTAAATTGCTTTACCTGTCAACTCTTATTCATTGTAACTAAAGCACTCATAGTTCTTAAGAAAAGGTTCATTTATAAAATGTTCTTTCAGTAAGGAGTTTTCTGGGGTCGCTTAGTTGGATTCTAGGCATTTCCTCATTCTGTTTTTTATGCTTGTATGGCTGGACATTGTTGTCTGGAAGGTTTCTGAGGAATTCCTAGCAAGTATTTTAATTGGAAATGTGTCTGTTCTGTTGTATAAGAACTCCTGATCTACACCATGCAAAAGACTTGATGATTAGAGAATACTCAACCCTGTGTGATAATACAGGCATTAGCACCTGCATTTCTGTTGGCAGGTAACGAACTCAGTGTTGATCCAGGGGTAGAGTGTTTTGCGTCTCTGTTTTGCGGTGTTTACCTGATCAACTGTTAAAACCCTGAGTGCCTCAAAATAACTATCTATAAAAAGGCTTTGTTACCTTGGCTGTTTCTTCCTAGTCCAAAAATTACGAAAGAGGGAATTAATGGAATATCTCCCAGCAGGGAGTTGCATTTGCTAAAATGTCACCACCAATCTCTTAATTAGCCCCTCAGAATACCGTGTTGTCTCTTGGTCCCCAGTGAGAAAGAATACAAGTGGAAATGAAATGGAGTTTATTCTTAAATAACAAAACTAAATAACTCCTAAATAAAAAAAATCACAATTGCAAAGTCAGGGGTCATGTGAGAGATCTTTTACAAAAGCTGCATTTCAAAATATTGACTGATTTAGGAATTTGAAAATTTATGAAAAAAATGAGAATGAAATATAATTCTTGGAAAGGGATTAATGTTTACATTTAAAAATAAATTATACTTACACAAGAATATTGAAACCATTTCCATTAATATGGCTAAGAAATGGGAAAATTTCTTCTAGTGGTCTCTAAGATATGTTGACTCCAATTGCTAATCTTCATTCCCTATTAATTTATGTGAAGTTAGGCCTGAAATCTCCTTCCTGTGTTTTCAAATTTTTTTTTTTGCTTGCAGTTCTGCTAAAACCAAGGTGTCTTAAACACAGCCGTTCTCCCCAGTGAGGAAGAATTTTGAGAATGTATGAGAACTCACCTTTTTTACGATACTTTTGGAGGGAATGAGCGCAACTGTCATTCCTGTAGTCTCCTAATAGAATTGTCCCTGCTATAAATTATTTCCAATGTGTTGTGCTCATCCAGTGCTACCAAGTACCAAAGATGGCTGTCTAGGCTAGTTAGCACATTTATATAGGTTTCTAAGGGATGATGCGTAAGGCGTGTTCATCACTGTGCATCAAAGAGCTCTGGAAGACACAACACCCATTTCCCCAAGGAGGCAGAGCTCTACAACATCATAAAGAGGGTCAGCACAGTAGAGGAGCTATGTGAATTATTAATAGTTCCTTCCCTAAAATATTCTAAAAATTAAGATTTCATATTAGCTGGAAATATTTTTGTTGTTTTTTGGCAGAGAGGCAAAAAATCCGAACAGGTGAAGACCAATTGACATGTTTTGTCCAAAATGAAATCAAATGTTTCCGTGCATTTTTTATGTGTTTTAATAATTCTTTTTAAAAATTGTGAAAAGGAAAAAGTAGGATTTCTCTGCACTCCTCCCTATGGCGGGGGGGGGGGGGGAAAATTGTAAAACACAACGNCCTAGGGGGGGGGGGGGGGGGCAAATTTCAATAACACAGTTCTCCAGTAATATACATTCACTTAATCACGGATTTATCCAAAGAAGACGCAGTTGACCAGTTCAAAGTCAAAAGTCAAAGTCAGGGGTATAACTGTTCCATTCTGTTTCTGCTACCTCAGTTAGAAAAATGTCTGTGAAAAGAGATTTCTTTGATGCCATTTTCAAGATTCTTCTGTACGTTATTAGAACCCAACTTTATTATCATTGTAATAGTAATTACTTGCTTCAAAGTGGGATCATTAGCCGTAAGTAATATTTACAAACACGCCAGTATTAAGGTGAATCATGTTCTGAAGGAGTGGAATATTTTGTCATAGTAACATATCTCAGCAATCCAAAAGTGCTTACAGCACTCTTCTCCTCAGTCCTAGCTGCAAAATAGGTCAAGACGGTCAAGTTTTCTCGTTCTCTGACTGTATTGTAAATTGTGCTCTACCAGACTTCAAGCAAAAGATTAGTTTGTACCAAGTTTGCAGATCTTTGCAGCAGTAGCTGTCTTAATTTAAAAAATACTAATTACTTGAGCTATTTTTCACATATAAGCTTTTTTCTTATTTTACAAACAGATGTCAGTTTTGGCTGCATCTCTGTAAACTTTTAGGAAACCGTCAGGTTTATTAACATTTTCTATATTTATAGAAAGCTATTTCTTTATGAATATCAAGTTATGTTATTATCTACATATGATAGTTTGTAGAAATACAGTGCCTAATTCTACCCACGGTGAGACTGTGGGCACGTTACAAGAGCCTCGCTGTAGAGAAGCGTTATTTCCGCATCTCAGTGTCCAGATGGCCAGAATGTTTGTGTGGGATTTTTTTTTTTATTGTTGTTGTTGCTTTCCATCATCTCTGTTGGAAATGTAGGAGTTGTTATTCTAAGCCTATAGTCATTGTTAGAAAAATGAAATTCCATCTGCTATTGACTGAAGGAAGCTGGGGGAAAATCAACAGAAAACCCCATTTGCTAGGCAGCATTTGTTGCCAGTTCTGAGCCAAAAAACTCAAGCCACTGTGCATGAAGAACTCTGGATAGCTGGTGGTTTTACCTGGTGGACAACAAGGCAGGTGCACATTTTATTATGAATCTCCACTTGTTTGTATTATTTTTTGTTGTGTCTTAGTTCCTAACCACAATGCTTCTAAAAGTTTTTGTAAAATAACAGCAAGCTTACCATTAAACAGACTTTCTATATTCATTTAGGTGAAGACATCCTAAATCAAGAGTGGGCTTCTCAATACAGAAAAATATCTTGGCTGTCACAGGCCAGATTTCTAGAAGCCTCAAATACTTTGCAATTAGTTCAGTAGAAGTTGTTGAATTGATGGTATTTTTCATTAAATATGGCCTTGCTTCCAAGATGCTGGTTGCATGTTTGAGTGGAGTCACAAAACTCTGGGGAGGGAGAATGGCAATGATTCCTTTTGTCAGTCCATTTCCCTGTAAATATCTTTCGTGATGACAGTACTGGCTCCAGTGCTGTTCAATATATTCATCAATGACCTGGATGAAGGGATAGAGGGCACCCTCAGCAAGTTTGCTGATGATATAAAACTGGGAGGGGTGGTTGACACAGCAGAAGGCTGTGCCGCCATAGAGGGAGACCTGGGCAGGCTGGAGAGTTGGGTGGAGAGAAACCTTATGAAATTCAACAAGGGAAAGTGTAGGGTGCTGCACCTGGGGAGGAATAACCCCATGCACCAGTACAGGTTGGGGGCTGACCTGCTGGAAAAAGACCTGGGAGTCCAGGTGGACAACAATGTGCCCTTGTGGCCAAGAAGGCCAGTGGCATCCTGGGGTGCATCAAGAAGAGTGTGGCCAGCAGGTTGAGGGAGGTCATCCTCCCCCTCTACTCTGCCTTGCTGAGGCCGCATCTGGAGTACTGTGTCCAGATCTGGGCTCCCCGGTTCAAGAAGGACAGGGAACTNCCAGCTCAAGAAGGACAGGGAACTGCTGGAGAGGGTACAGCAAAGGGCTACAAAGATGATTAAGGGACTGGAACATCTCTCTTATGAAAAAAGGCTGAGGGATTTGGGCCTTTTTAGTTTGGAAAAAAATACAACTGAGGGGGGGATCTTATCAATGCTTATAAATACTTAAAGGGTGGGTGTCAGGCCAGGCTCTTTTCAGTGGTGCCCAGTGACAGGACAAGAGGTAACGGGCACAAACTTGAACACAGGAAGTTCCATCTCAACATGAGGAGCAAATTCTTTACTTTGAGGGTGGCAGAGCACTGGAACAGGCTGCCCAGAGAGGTGGTGGAGTCTCCGTCTCTGGAAACATTCAAAACCTGCCTGGACGCGTTCCTGTGCAACCTGCTCTAGTGACCCTGCTCTGGCAGGGGGGTTGGGCTAGATGATCTCCAGAGGTCCCTTCCAACCCCTGCCATTCTGTGACTCTGTGATTTTGATTTTATGTAACATAGCTGGTCCTGTTCCTAGCCTTGCTTTTCTTTTAGCCAGTCTTTTCCTAACTTGCTTTGGCTACAACAGTCTGTAAGACTGACAACCTGAAACTCAATGTCAAAACTTGCTGGTGCGTGGTTTTTTGCACATTACATACAGTTGGTGTTAATGAAAGGTCAGAGGAAGGTGGACAATCTTGAGCTTCCTCAAGAAGCATATTTCACCCCGGTAGACTTCCTCAAAAGCGGTTTAGACTGTGGGGCACATACCAATATCAACTGATTGGAGAGGTGCAGGCAAGATACGTTACATTTCCCTGTTCTTCATACTTAGTCCACATGTGATAAATGGAGTCCCCTCTGGTAGTGCAGCTTTACTCTGTCTTCTGCTTTGCTCAGCATGGTGAGGGTTACTTTATTCTATCTTATGCCACAGGGCTTCCACCTGGTTATAAACCTAATTCATGTGGTGATGAAGAGGTCTGTGAAAATTATCGGTGCCACTCACTGAGGTTGCCTTAGCCAGAAGAAGCCGGTTCCCTCATGGTTGGAGTCTCTCTTTTATTGCTGTAAATAGGATTAGTGCTTTCGAGAATTAATCGTGTGGGCCTCTGCCTGTCCTCTAGGTGCATAAGCTCTTGTCAACTATAAGGTCTCATTGGCCATGTAATTTAGTCAGTGGAGGCCAGAGACTGACTTTGGTTACTCTAAAGTAGACACCTGAAGGCTGATCAGCTCACTAGCTTTATAGATACCACCAGGTAATATTGACTGTATCTCCTATGATTGTAATGCAAGCTTATAGACAAAATGCACGTATAATCAGCTGCACGTAGGCACCTAGATTTATGTGTCTTCATCTCAAAACTGAACCCTGCCACTAGTGTCTCTGTTACAGCCTTTCATAACAGGTTTTAAGATAAATGTCTAGAATTTGACTTGGTGGAAACCATCATTCTTCACCTAATGTTGGCAGAAAGCAATTTATGGTCCTTCTGCTGCTTGCTATAGAATCTCTTCCTTGAGAGACCAGGCTTGCCTGGTCTGTTTAAAAAGCAGGCACTTTTCCTGTCTCCCATTGTTCCACTATAGAGTTTATATGCCTGTAAACACTTCCAGCATCACAAATTTTGGGGTTTTGTCCTGCTTGACTTGGATCTCTCTCTCTCTCTCAGTAATGGAACATTCCACAGTAAGGGGAAATACAAGCCAGAAATCAGTACCTACCATCTGCAGTGGTAGTTAGAGTTTTTGGGTCTTCTAGAAAATTTGTAGCCTTGCCTGTTTCCGGGAACTTCTAACAAACTGGTTACAGTCTGCCTTCAACTTCAGAGTGTTAATGTGCTATTGACCACAATTGCAAAAAGCCATGCGGCTTCCAAAATGTAATAAAACTCAAAGGTTGTTTTATCTTATCACTGTACTAATTCAAAATACCGTTTAGTCCAGGGGAACTGAGTAAAGACAAGAGTAAGACAAGTTAAAACACTGTCAGTTGTATAAAAAATTGTTTCTGATGTATCTCTTAACTTTGATTTTTTTTTCTTTTCCCTGAAATCAACGGTAGACATAATGGTATTTTTCCCTAAGGAATTATATTTTTACTTTTAATAGATTATAGAAGAAGCTGTTGAACAATGTAATATATAGGGAAGGTGAATTACAGAGCTTAAGGGGTATCTAAGAAATTAATTTGGGATTTTTAGTCACAATTAAGGAAAACCTCTTCCAAAGCTGAGACAGCAAGAATAAATAGCTTAAAAGAAGTTAACAGGCTTTAAAAAATGGAGCTATTAAGCTTTTTACAAATGAATGTTTATTTTTGTCTTATTTAACTTTGCAGAAACAGTAATATATATTTAGTAAGGTGTTTATGGACATCTTAAAACTAAACTTCTGCATGACAGTCAATATTTTGTCTATTGTCCAAGAACAACACATTTTCCCGACAGTAACCTACTTATTCTATCAATAGGATCAGCCCCCAGAGCCAGAATCAAATCAAATACTCGTAAGACTCACTTCTTAGAGGGATAAGAAGTAAAAATAGGGGTGAAAAAAAAAGAGTCGCTGAAAGAATTGGCGAAATATTTGGGAGTTTGAGGAGGCTAGAGGTAGCATTTCTTCTGGAGTACTTAAAGGTTCTCAGTAACCATGGGTATCATATGTGGTCTTTGCATTGACTTGCAGTCTAATTTTCATTTGTCCATTGGTGGATTATCCAAGTTTCTGGACAATTTGGGCTGCAGATGTGCAACACTTATGCTTATGAGATATGTTGCATCTAAAAGCAATATATTTTCATATTTTTACTGCGCTATCGGTGCCTGTCACCTGATGTACATATGTACGTATCATCTGTGTTTTGCTCTACTGTGTGCGAGGGTGTGCTGTCTAATCATCGGTTTTGATGATGAGTTAAGAAACATGGAGCTGGAAGGGAGAGGAAGAGAAGTGGTTTACTAAGAGAGACATCTCTTAGCATGGTTTTTGTTTGCTTGTTTGTTTTTTACAGCAGTTAGTATTATTTGGTGCGTCATATACTTAGGCACATTGACAACTGATTTAATTTACATCCATGAGTGCTTGAGACAGCTACAAATGGCAATCTGGAGATTCAAAAATGAGAAACATGCTATTAGTGATCACTTGTAAAAAATCTGTACTTTGAGTAAGATTTTCCAATTTTCAAATGGATTTAAAGCCACAACATTCTTCATACATAAAATTCACTGATAAGTACTTCAGTGAGAGTTCAGATTGACAGAAACTGTAATTGGTCCCTAAAAATCAAAAACTAGTAAAAAGGTGCAGAAGACACTACCAAGTTCAACGCTAGCCACTGGGAAACACGTTCCACAAGCAGTACTCTGTGCTGGCGTTACCCTCTCTTTTGGAAGCGATGCCTCAATTTAGCATTTAAAATCAGTGGATTCTTCTGATCTCAGGTCTTCAGCTGTCACCAGCAACACTCTTTGTATCTGGTAGGTATTTGTAAGAGTAAGCTTGCTACTCAAGAGGCAACCGGGCACACTTTTGCTAAGAAATCTTAGGGGGGTAAAAAAAAAAAAGGGGGCAAGGAAAAAAATGATTATTTTATTTTTTAAAGCAGGATTTGAATAGCGTGCAGTAAGAAAATTCAATGAATCTCTCACTGAATGAGGAAAAAGCAAAGTGTTATGAGACCATCATCCACCTTGTGTGCTGAATGAAGTGGGTTCCTGTTGGAAATCAATCTAAAGATGCTGTCAAATACAAGGGAAACTACAGAACATTTCTTAACAGAAATGTAGGGTATCCATAGTACACAGTACCTGTCCTGTGATGCATGACAGCTGGTTTCTGTGAGGCAGTGAACTTGAAGGTGGTATGGAGGACACCGGGAGGCACATGGTTTTGTGGATAGTGTTTGCTGGTTTATAGATATGCAGGACGCCACATAGAGAGACTAGTATGGACGTGTCCTTTCAGCTGATAAAAAAACACCTCTAACTGTCAAGAAATATGTGATAAAATATTTACATGTGCTGTTTCTCAACAATAATACTGTACCTGCTGTTCAAGAGGAGCAGTCTTCGATTCTGTTTTATAGTAAAACTATTTACCTTTGTCTTATTTTTGAGGCCAAACAATGTTTCATATTGCACACTGTCATGCTTTTTTTTTGCAGGGCTTTTTATGCTAGGTTTACATAGAGAATAATGTTTATTCTGAATTCTGTAGCTAAGGCTGTTTTGTTATGATGAAATAGACATTTATACCTAGAAATAATAGTGTGTGCATGATGTAGGCAGCCTAAGATTTATAGGGTGCTTAAATACTCATTTTCTTGCTTTTAAGTAGTTGGCTTTTCTAAATGAGGTGATATATAACTGTGTTGTTCACACAGATATAAGGGGAGGGATCTGGACCAGTGGTTTGCACTTCAGTATAGTTTTTTTATCTGCATTTCAACTGACTGCAAAGATCTCCGTGCATTTGAAAAATGTACATTTGTGCTATTAACTTGTTTTGTGGTATGCCTGCGTAAATGCAGAAATTTCAGCAAATGTAAATGCATTACACTATATATAACCTCCCTGGTTTTTTTGCCGTTTGTGTTTTGTTTTTTTGTTTTGGTTGGTTGTTTGGTTTTGGTGGTTCTTTGTTGTTTGTTTTGTTTTGTTTTGTTTTTTAAATGGATAATGCCTTTTTGGCTTTATCCTTTTTTACCAAAGGAAGGGAAGTAAAATTTCTTTCATCAGATCTTGATATGTCCCTTTTTTTTTTTTAAGTAAACGAATTTTATTTATAATGGAAACATTTTCTAATAATTTTCAAAGTGGAGAAATTGTTTTAAAACATTTTTATCCATACTTGGGAAACTAGCTCCTCTAAGCGTCATTATCAAGATACAGTTTTGTAGTATGATATACTGTGATATCAATGAATGGATAGAAGATCAGAAAGGAAGAGGAATTGTAACATACTTTAACCTTAGAAACATATTAAATTTTTAGAACACTCCCCAGTTGTCATGGTACTGAAGATACATGCTGACTGTTTGGGGTTTTGTTAAATCTCTGTGTGTGCTTAAGATACCCATATGATCTCTGCAGTAGTTCCCCTACATGTTAAATAATGGAAAAACTATCACCTGTGGGACTGGAAGTCCATTTATTGGAAAAAAATCCTGAGGGTTTTTTGCTAAGAGAGGAAGGGAAAATCTGTCTCTTTAGTCTTAACATAAGGAAATAATTTTATCTTTAAATTGTTGCATTTAACAGAGAGCACCTTTACACACGTTTAGGCATAAGTCTTGTCTAAAACTGATGAGAGATTATGTTCCCACAGCCCCATTCATTGTTCTAAATGCTCCTCATTTACACTTGAGGATCTTACCAGTAGCTCACAATACTTCTTTAAATGAAGTCACTGATAAAAAGTTGGTGAAAAAAATCTTGATGTCACTGTGAGTTGAACTGGGTCTCCTATTTCTGCAAAAAAAATCCTTAATAGTTTTGTTTAAGTGTTACGTATTGTCTTCAAATGTAGCTGACAGGTGAGATTTTAAGGGGATTTAGTTGAGATGGGATGGGGGGAAAGTTGAAAGGAGCATGAAAAAAGTGTTTCTAAATTGATGGGAAAGAAAAAAAAAAGATATTTTAGTATTTCTTTGTGCTAATCGTTTAATGACTTCATAGTGAGGTTTCATAGTTTGCAAAAGCACTGTCCTCTGTCTTCCCAGCAACTGTGGTAATTTTCTGTTTGTGCTTCTTTCAAGCTGAGGAGGCAAGGAGGTTAAAAGAGGACTTCACAAAGAAAGTTGGTAGCTGATGCAGAGGTTATGTATTACCAGCGTTACCCTCTGTAACACCAGTTTTCCCTACAGTCTCTTCAACCAAGTAACGATTTAGCCCAGCATTGCTTCATTTAGATCATTAGGTAGCAGACTGAAATGTTTTCCTTCTATTGAAAAAAAAAACCCCGAAACAACAACCAAACAACACAACAAAGTACAAAATGTTGATCATAAAATAATGAGGAAAGATCATTCATCCTGATCTTTCTCTGATATAATCCGCTTCTGGGGGCTTATTGCAAGAAGATATTTAACAACTTTTCTGTCTGCAGCTAACTTTACAAGTCTTATTGAATAAGGCAGGCTATAGTTTTATAAACACTTAAACTGGTACCACTGCCAGAAAAAGTAATCCTACTACCCATTCCCATTTCAAGCTGTTGTTTCCTCTGGCAGATGTTTTCTGCAGCTGAAGTTAGAGAACTGATTTCAATTAATACTAACTTACATTTCTTTGCGAGGATGGTTTTCACTTTGATGAGTTTCCTGTTCAGGTTCACCACCTGGCTGCAGAAACAATTCTGCCAGCTCAAGGGAATAGCAGCACAAAGACCAAAATAAACCTCTAAATTGAAGCTATTTTTGTTTAGTGGCAACGCTGGTTAATTCTTATAGGACTTTATGAATCGACAAATTACAGCTGGACGAGTAACAGGTTATGTGTAAATTGCTTTGGTAGGTGCAGATCATCACATGGCTCTTCGGGCAAGCAGCACAACCTGGTTTGGGTTGGATGGGTCATGCCTGTTCGGCACACTGAACCCAGTGCTCTACAGCACCGGAAATATCTCATAGATGCCCGCATGTCATACATACAGGCTTCTCCAGCGTGAACCTTGTTACCATAAAATACAGTTAAAGGGTAACCCTCTAAGACCTGTTTTGAGTTTTAGAAGGTAGGCGTTCTTTATTGCAGTGCTGGATGCAGGGGGGATCATTCCTCCTAGCGTGCATACCCTATGTCAAACAGAACACAGTTTTTGTTAGGCTATCACATACATGTGCCTTTTGATTTCCCGGAATGGCTATACCTATTCACTCAAATCCTCGGAACCCATTTACATAGTCCACTGTTATAGAACGCATGCGTGGTCAAGTTGTGGTGGTCCCTCTGGTGGTCCTCAGTGGTCGTAGACCCCAAAACTTGCGGTGACCACTTGGTGAACTCAGTCGATCTAGCCATACATGGTTCTTCTTTGGCCTGCAATATGTTTTGGTGGTCAGTTTCATCAGTCTGTTCCCATTCCTAGGTACCTGCCTTATTCTTAACCAACCAGCTGTGAAACTCATAACTTCTCCTGTTATTCATGCTGTCTTATACTAATGGCACTGTTGATTTATAACTTATAAGAACTTTGCTGAACTACCAGGTTACCTTTATTCATTGGCTTTAGTCTGATATCAACCTCTCTGCCTCTGTCACTGTCCTCAGTGACCACATCATCACACTCTAGAGCAAGGACCATAACCGCCACCTACCCGCTCCTTGGCACTAATTGCACAGCCACGTTACGTACTGCTGCTAGTGAAATCTGCCAAGGACAGCAGGCTTAGGGCTCTCACGACCCTACAGGATAAACTGAGGTGGGAATCCCCAGCATAGAGTGGCTCAGACGTCAGACACTGAGAGTGAGACTGTGGGAAAATTAATTAAGAAGCTCTGAACTGTCCACAATACATGCAATGTTTTTGTGCATTATTTCAGAAGATTTTTTTTTCTTCTGAATTTGCAGAGAGCAATTAAGTGAGGAAGGACCCAGGATGGAGCATTCTAGAATTCCCTCAGCCTCACTGTAATCCTTTTATTCCAGTTTTATTTGTATTACAGGAGGAATAAGCTACACTAGCATATCACTTAGAATAATTCACACAGTATACAAAAATTACTTTCATGGAAGAGGCTAAAAAAAGTCATGAGATAGTATAGATTTCAGCATGACATGACTGCAGGCAGACCTAACTTACGCTACCTTGCTTATTATAATTTTTGGCTTACAGAACTTTTCTCTCAAAAATAAATGTCACTGGAAACAATTATAACAACTCAAGAAAATAAGCAAAGGAGCAGCATGGGACACAAGTCACATACAATTTCTCCAGGGTCACAGTAGTCCGGACTAATGAAGGTAAAACAGATGAAGCACAACCTTGATAGGAATCTTGCTTCTAGTATTAAGTCCCACTGAATTGGACATAATTGAAATCTTTACTAAGGTAGCAGTAGAACAAATTCTTGAAGACATTTGTAAGAGCTGTCTCAGATCACATGGACAGCGGTCAACTAGGAGGGATAAAATAGCTTTTTCATTAGTGAGCTGTTTTTCTATCTCTTTCTTTTTCCCCAAGAAGTGTAATATGTAACAAAGTTGAAAACATCATACTTTCAGTCTGGGTATTGCTGATTTCAAAGGAAGGAAAATTTTAACAAACATGGCAAATGACCTGTATACTGTAACATGAGACTTCTGAAAGAAATATCTGTTGAGGATATTTATAGAGTACGCAGGATTCTGTGGCTTTATCTTACTTAAGAGCAAGGATGTAAGGTATATTAGCATATATAAGCAGATGAAATATTAGCCAGTTCTAGCCTGTCACTACACATTATAGGATTTTTTGTGTCCCAGTGACCTGGACAGTACAAATGAGCTGCCTGAGGGGCAATGTCAGGGCCCTGGGGCCACTAACAGACCTCAGTGTCCCTGCCCAGCCCCACTTGGGACCCTCTCCCACCCCTGCCCATGGCCCCAGACCCCCTTTCAACCCAGCCTGCGGCCATCAGTCCCTGCCCCAGCATCCCCGCAGCAGCATTGGTCTGCAGCTTGGCCAGTGCCTGGTCCTCTCCCCAGGGAGGTGACCCATGTCTAGGACTGGGGTTGTCCCCAGCTCCCACCCACCCATCCCGTGGGGAGCTCCCACTGTCCCCAGGGAGCCACTGGCCATCGTGGTTCCCTGCTGCTTGCCACCTTCCAGGGCCCAGGTGGGGAGTATGGAGCACACATCTCAAATGCCGAGGCAGGTGAACGAGTTAAGAAGGGGCAAATAAAAGTGAAGTCATTAAGAGAAGTGAGAGCGAGGCAGCACATTTTCTGTCAGGATTTAGAAAGATTATAATGAGGCAAGGGATGAACGGTTCAGTGAGAAAGCTCAGCACTGAGCAAACCCTTGTGGCTGGAACTCGCCTGTCAGTAAGAAGACAGAGCTGTGACTATTGCCTTGAGAGGAAAAGAGACTAGACAGCAGCTCACAGGCTTATGGCACACGCCGATGTTGGGCTCCCAAGATGTGAGAGGGCAGCAGTGAACACAGCTGGTCAAGGGTCTTTCCTGCCTTCCCTGCACCCTGGTCCACACCAGCCCCACTGTTGCTCTTGAGGATGGACCTAAAGATCCTAGAGTTTGTTAGTGGCTGCTGATGTGAAGGGGATGTAAAGTTACGTGAAATGTGAAGGCTACAGAAAGACTTTGAATTATATTGTAAGGAGAATACAGATAGCGTTGCAAAGGCGATACAGAAAAAGTTGCAAAGGTGAATGTTTGGTTGTGGTTACATATTTATAACTGAATCCTCTTTCAAAGCCAACAGAACAGATGCTTAATATTTAGCTGTGGTTCTTCAAAGCCTCTAGACTTTCTTTCATTTCCTCCTTTAGGGAATCTAGAATGATTTTGAACTCCATTATCAATATTTTTTGCACCTTCCTATGCTCAGGACAAGTGTCCTTGAAAGGGCAGTGGTTTTGGATTTGCTGATTGTCATGTAGACAAGGATGTTTTCAAAATAAAGGCATACAATCCATTTGTAAATCTTCCTGAATATATGAAAGTCTAATCAGGCTGACTCAGACACCCAAACTATGGCATATCTCATTTGAATTCTCGCTTCCCCCAGGCCTTGTCTACAAGAAATATGCATACATTGTATTGTAAGTAGAAAACATGAATTATAACAATACTCAGCCCTGGCGGAGTTCTGAATGTATTTTAGTTTTAAATGCAACTGAGCATTTACCTTTTTCGTGTACTGGATGTAGCTGTAACAGCCCTATATAATGCCTTTTTTTGTCACCAGCAATATCATCCTGAAGCAACACAACCTTCTACTGCCCCATTTTTTCTTGCTGTTAGTAGTTGATGGTATTTTCTGCAGTAAGCTACATGTTTATTGATTTGGTAGATGAACAGTGGTCTTGCATACCCTACTCGTGAGTAGTTCCTCCTTATGGGAAGGGTCCTATTGAGTATGGATGTAGTGGTTGTGTGGGTATGATTTGTGGGTCTTCTCTCCTTTCTGAGAAATCTCATTTTATTCAAATAATAATTTGCTGGTTATTATGTATACTGAACTGCTGCCTGGTTTTGATTTTCAACGTTACTGTTTGTAGTCTGTATGTAAACAGTGACCACTTCTCACATCAATGAAAACACTGTTCTTCATGGCTGTCTCTCTTACAGTACCTATTTGAAATGTCTTTCTTCACAATGGCAAGCATTTGAGGAAAAACTTTGCTATACAGGTAAGCAGCAACTTCGGTGTTTCTGAGCAGTATAGGTAAAATTAAGTTCTACCACCCTCAGGACAAGGGGCAAAGTAGCTTGTGTGATCCCATTGCTGGCAGCAGCAAACGTCATTTCTGTGGTCATGGCTTGGTGGAAATAACAGGGAGGCCTAAAGTAGGTTGCTTGGGCTGTGGAGAAGAGAGGGTGGGAAAAGTGATCCTAGTAGGGCTGTGAAAGTCTGTAGAAAGAGAAGTTTCTTTCTCCCATTGTAGTTGAAGGGCTGCAACCTGCTTCTCGAGGGACTTCATGGTGGCCATCATTCTACTTCTTTGGTCTGTAACCTTTCATTATAGATGGCCATACTCTGCAACGCATGTTGCAGGTACAGGTTCTTCTCTCCCAGTCCATTCCCCTTAAGTCTCCATGATTTAGAGACGCTGTTAATCTCTTCACATCCTAATGTAGGATCTGAATGTGCGTAGACATTTGGTTCTGCTCTGTCTGCCCCCACTTCCATCTCACTTGTGCGAAAAACCCTAATCTGGTTGAAGACTGGGGAGGGAGGACAAAGATGAATTAGCACATATGGCATCTCCTCTGTCTCCTGTGCCAGAAATGGGATGAGCAGCTGAAGGCAGACTGCCCTCCCCTTCCTCTCCCCGGCTCTTCTTCATTGAGGTCATGCTTTCCACACGGACAGTAAGTCATGGCTGCCCTATTTAGGGTTTACCTGGAAGGCATCTACCTAGAAGGAACTCTGGTACCTCTGATGTTGTATTGGGTTTGCATGGCAAGGTTTTGTTATCGGGGGGGCTACAGGGGTGGCTGCTGTGAGGAGCTACTAGAAGCTTCCCCCATGTCCAATAGAAGCAGTGCCAGCTGACTCCAAGATGGACCCATCACTGGCCAAAGCCGAGCCCATCAGCGATGGTGGTAGCACCTCTGTGGTAACATATTTAAGAAGGGGGGAGGGCGGGGAGGAAATGTGCAATAGCAATTGCAGCTGGAGAGAAGACTGAGAATATGTGAGAGAAAGAACTCTACAGACACCAAGGTCAGTGAAGAAGGAGGGGGGAGGAGGTGCTCCAGGCACTAGAGCAGAGATTCCTCTGCAGCCCATGGTGGAGACCACGGTGAGGCAGGCTGTCCCCCTGCAGCCCATGGAAGGTAACAGTGGAGCAGATGTCCACCTGCAGCCCATGGAGGGCCCCACACTGGAGCAGAAGGATGCCTGAAGGAGGCTGGGACCCTGTGGGAAGCCTGTGCTGGAGCAGGCTCCTGGCAGGACCCGTCACCCTGTGGAGAGAGAAGCCCACACTGGAGCGGGTTTGCTGGCAGGACTTGTGACCCTGTGAGGGACCCACACTGGAGCAGTCCGTTCCTGAAGGACTGCACCTTGTGGAAAGGACACGTGGAAAGGACTCACTCTGGAGCAGTTCATGAAGAACTGCAGTCCATGGGAAGGTCACATGTTGGAGAAATTCGTGGATGACTATCCCATGAGAGGGACCTCACGCTGGAGCAGGGGAAGTGTGTGAGCAGAAAGGAGTGACAGAGACAACGTGTAATGAACTGACCACAACCCCTGTTCCCCGTCCCCCTGCACCCCTCACAGGGAGGAGGTAGAGAAATTGGGAGTGAAGTTAAGCCCAGGAAGAATGGTGGGGGGGGAACATCTTTTAAGATTTGGTTTTATTTCTCATTACCCTGCACTGATTTGATTGGCAATAAATTAAATTAATTTCCCCGAGTTGAGTCTGTTTTGCCCATTACGGTAATTGGTGAATGATCTCTCCCTGTCCTTATCTCGACCCACGAGCCTTTCATTATATTTTCTCCCCCTGTCCTGCCAAGGAGGGGGAGTCACAGGGCGGCTTTGGTGGGCACCTGGCATCCAGCCAGGGTCAACCCACCACCCACGTCACCACTGCTGGGCTCCGTGATTGTTGTGTACAACTTGTTGTCACTGTGGGCCTTTTTTCCCCTTTACTGAGCATTGCTTTTTTCTAAGCTCGTTAACATAAAGTAGTTTCTTAATTTTGTGTATTACATGATAGTCCAAGGAGCCAACAAATAGTAATGAAAAAATTAATATTTTAATTTATTGCTTTGTCAGACACATCACTGTGGTCGGTATATTTTGTACTAGCGTGGCTAGGTGATGGCTGGGGTGCACATTTTATATCGCTTCTGGGGTTTGGTTTTTTTGTTTGTTTCATTATGCTGACTTTAAAAGTCATCCTGTTGCTCTTTCTCTTATTCAAAAGTCCTTCTATTTGCCCTCCCAAAGAATGGGGAGAGATTTGACATCTCTAGAATATTTATGGGATGGGAAAACATTGATGCTAAATTTAGTAAAAGATGTGTTTTGATTGTTAGCTTGGCAAGTAGAAGTCATTCGAGTACTACTTTGCTAACTTCTCTGCTTGTTTGTCTCTCTTAGCAAGGAGATACCATTGCGAATTTCCATTATAGAGGAGAGATGACAGGAAGTTTGACATGCTATCATTATGTAAAAGAATACCAACTCATGCCTTCTTACTGGCAATTACTGTACTCCTAAGAGTAACCTTTTCCTTACCATTAGAAATGTTTAAACCAGATGCAAAATATGAGGGAGTTTATATCATGTACTCTCATAAAATGTACCCTATCATCTTTCTTAAAAACATCATTGACTAACTGAATCTTTTCACTGCAGTGGGATCATTTAACACCAGCCAGGAAGAAAGCCTGATACTATGTCTTTGCTTTGCTTGGTTTGCAGCCATTGCATTTGTGTTCTTATCTTAATAAACGTGAGCCACACTATGAATAGACTTTATCTGAATTAAAGATAATTAAGATAAGGTTGGCTGCAAAATCTGTCACCTTTTTCTCCATCCATCATCCATAGCAATGAGACCACTTTTGCTGCACAGTAGATAAAATGTGATTCCATTGCCTCTCCCCAAGAGAGGGGAGACGCTTTTTTGGTAGCCGAGCTACGTGAAGATTCATTACAGTGTGTATAATTAATGGGTATCAGCAATGAGACACATGATAAACTTAAGAGTTCTTTATAAAAAAAAAAAAGGCATTTTTGGAAAACAACTTTGAAATAAATGTTGAAATGAGGACTCTTAAGAGGATCAACATTTAAGGGGGCTACATTTGATGTCTGGATTACTTGAAACTGCAATTTGCTTTTGTCAGAGTCAAATATTCCAAGAAAATGGTGCTCAGAGCTGTTTTACAAAATACTTTTTAAATCCTTGTGATTCAAGTATAGAAAAAATGTCATGAAACATTATGACTTGTTCTCATCTTTTATTTTATTTTTCAAAATCCAAGGAAATAAAGCCCTTATTTCACATCTAGAAATACTTGAAATAATATGCTCTTCAGGGGGCAAACAGACTGAACAGCAGTTAAGCTATTATTGTCACTAAACCAAATAGGCTTTAATAAAAAGCCTCTTCTTAACTGTATTGTCCATTATTAACATGACTACATCAGGCCTGTAATATTCTTATTTCTAAAGGACTCTTGATGCTGCTTTTTCCTCAAGAGAGAGTGGTAATCTATACGTTAGCAGCTGATGCCTATGGCAGACTGACTCACCAATTGTGCCTGTCCGCAGAAAGCTATGTTTTCTACAACCAGCTGCTTTTTGTGACACCAGAAGGAAGAAGTCTCCAACAACTGGTGCAGTTTGGTCACCTGAGTTTGGTCAGTCATCCCTGTGTGAGGTGCATGGCAACTTTAATGAGCTTGCTGAAAATGTTGTGTACAATGCACTCAGGATTGCAAGTGCTTTGAATTTTGTGTGTATTTATGGAGATTAAAGGAGGTTCTAATAGTAAGCAAAGGGATCATTACTGTCTGTGTTGAACCATAGCTGAAATATGTACTGAATATTTTGAGGGCAAAATCTTTCATTTTGTTTAACTTTGCTGGCTCCACACATCCCTATAACGAGGAGACCAGGACTTTGGGTGTTAAAGTGTAGAGCCCGCTGATTCTCTTCCTCTCCGAGTTCAGCATCCTGCAGATCAGAAAACCTCCAGAGTTTGTGCTCAAGTGGCCAATAGCTGCTTTAAACCGAAATATTTAATCTTTATAGCCGGAAGAGAACAGGACACAAGAGAAAGGCATTTTAACGCAATAAAAGAGCTACATGCCTGTCTTTCTTACCCTAAGGCCTTTGCCCTGTGGTACAGAGTCACAGAAGCTTTGCTTTTTCAGATCCTACAGTAGAATCAATGCTTTTTATTCTCCGTGGAATTTCTTTAGGGAGATTATTTTATTCTATCTTCATTTTTTAACTGTTGCCGTTCTTTTGGATCACTTTGCTCCCAGATTGGCAAAACCAGATGTCTTACCATTTCTCATAGTCTGTCACAGGCTGGAGATTATTACCGATATTACTCCACTGTCGGGGCTTGATCTTATTTCAGTAGTTAGTACTTTCTCCCTAGGAATTATTTTCAGCTAGATCTTTCTGCAGACCAGTCCTGGAGTGCAGTCTCAAAACCACAGAAGTGACAATAACCTCTAAAACAGAGAAGACAACGTTGGGAGGAATAAACAAGAGTTAGAACAGGAGTGAATACTAATCTCTTGGTCATCAGACCTACCACTTCCAGAAAAGAAATGTATTTAGTTATCTCTTGAAAGCAGCATCTTCTAACGTAAGCACAAAGCTTTTTCAATGATCCTCCACTCTGTTTAGCGGAAGGTTGCTTATTTGAAGCCAATGAATAGTTTAAGTCAGCTTTCTTGCCAGTCTGTCATTAATTAAATGGACTATGTTAAATGAAATATGTTAAACATTGTGATTACCTTATATAATACAGTATCAGAATAACCGATATTTAAAAAATAACTTTATGTCCTTTGCAGCCTATGCAAACTCTAAGGCTATTGACTAATCTGGTTCTTACTCTGTTACGTGTAAGTTGAGTGCCAGTGAGAAAGGACTACTCAGAGGGTCCATTATGTTTTGATAAACATCCTGTCTCAAGGCAGGGTGTTTCTTCCAGAATGCTATTTATGACATTTTTTCCCTTAAGGAAATATCCCATAATAAACTGCTGAAAAATGTTATATTTTTGCAGCAAATGTGAAATTTTCAAAGTCATTGGCAGTGTGCCTCGTCAGTCCACAAGCAGGTTTGAAAGCCACAGGGAGTTTTGTGGAGGGAATATGTTTCCTACCAATGCAAATTTCACTAGTCCAAATACAAGAAAAATTTCCATAGGTGCCAGTTTCTTTATGTGTTGTACTGTACCACCACTGAGCTGCATGACTGGAAGGAAAAAAAAGGTTTGTTTGGTTGTGGTTTTTTTCTTGTGGAGTAACTGACCTAGTGTATTAAGGAAAATAGACCCAGGACTTGGATCTGAAGTTGAGAACAAACAACGTAATCATAACTTTTCAGTCAACATCTTAGGGGCCAAAACTGTAAGTGGACAGGCTAGAGCTTGTGTCTTCATCAGTTGCTAACTATGTTGTGGCTAGTCCTGCTAGCTTTTGGCGAGCTTTAAGGACCACGTACACAAGGTATTATGTGGGATCCTGGCCATTTCGTCATCTGAAATTGTGGTGGCCATTTTTCTACCTGGTAATCAGATGGCCAGCTGTGTACCTATACAGAGATTAGGCAATAATATAATCCTGACATGAAATGTATTGAATGCTGCTTTCTTTCCATTTGTCTTGTCCTGGAAGGTTAAAGACAAGATTTTCAATGTACGATTGACAATTTTCTTGGTACTCCTTTGATAGAAAGTATCCGCAGCCTAACTTGCAGCTGAGTCCTTTGCCTGTGTAGTAAAGTGTATAGATTTATGGATTACATTATGTTGTCTCTTAACAGGCTAAAGTTATTTTCACCTGTCTGAAAAACAAGCACATTTCTTTTAGAAAGCCCGTAGTCTCTCACTTCATACCCTCAGTATAACCGTGCTGTAACAGCCCTTATGAAATAGGATCTTCCCTCAAACATGACAGGAATTTCCCAAGTAAACTTTTAATTTCATTAATTAATCAACAAAAGCAAATCCACTGGTCAAAGAACAACAGCTGTTTTCTGCAGCTTTTCCCACAACTGCTCTGGGAACAGATGTAAAGAATGATTTAAGTATCCCATTACTATAATTCAGTTTTTTCTATTACTCATCACTTTTCTGTATTACTGCGTACTGATAATCATGTTAACTTCATTAAAGAAAGTTTCAACTTCTTTCTTTCAGGGAGTTGGTAAGGTATTTAAAGCAAATCAATTTTTTGCTGTTAGCACTTGGGTGGAAGGATTTGCTATAACGAGTACCTCCTGTGGCAATTCCTGCACCATAGCATAAAGTAGGTGGGCTAATCTCTAAAATACGAAACACTTCCTTCATGAAGCCACACAGCAATGCATGAAGGAGGCCCTTCACCAGCATGAAGGGGACCCTTCCACCATCCTTGCAGTAGGATGGTGGAAAGGAATGTTATAAGCTCAGGATGAAATTATGATTGTAACGACATCATGTTTTCCTGGCTCCCAGCAGATACTTCACTTACTGGAGGCACCTGTGACGCAGCAAAGTGGGTGCTACGTGCATGTTTTTAGGGCAGATCATTAGGGGTGCTTTGCACATGGTGGCTGTGGCATATCAACCTTTCACACTGGAGAGACTTCTTCCAAACTTTTCCCTTCTAGGAGGTAAAAACTATATAATAATTTTTACTTCTCTCCCTGCCAGAGAGCCAGGTGACAATCTGCAGGCATACATGAATGTGCTACAGGAGTAGCAGTAGAATTTGACCCTCTTTTTTCCTGTGCAGAGATGATGGGTATGGAGTGAGATGGTGTCTTTCCCCATATTACGGCCGCATCTTTTATACTAGCCCTATTTTATTGCATTTTTAAAGGGAATGTCAGAGGGATTACATAACAAGAGGACAGATGGTAAAACTTCCAGGAATAGAGTGACAAGGCATGTAATTAAGTGTTTCTGGATTTAGGGTGAACCATCCACGTGCAAATTGAAAATTGGAAGTAAGCACAAATGGCAGCAAGAACTTGACCAGATCCTAGTGCAGGCAGGCAGGCTTCGATGTCCTAATGGCAGTGGGTGTTACTGAGAGGAGCTTCTGCCCACAGTATTTAAAATGTAATTAACTTGTTTTATGATGGAATTTAGGAGGGGGCACTGTAGGAGGAAAGAGACAGGGGGCGTCCATGTTATTCATACCCTAAAAGTGAAAAAGCATTTAAATTGCCTCGTTTCTTTTACCATTCACTGTTCTAGAATAAGGGAAACCACCAAGAGATGATTGCTTGCTGGAGGCTGTCGGACAGCCTGAATCCTCAGCTGCGAGGTGCCTTTCAGAGGCTGCCCAAGTTCTTCCATTCAGCCAGAAATTGCTAGATGGCCCATAAAGTTTATACAGTCTCTCAACCTGTGCGCTGATGGCACATTACATTTTCATGAGACTAGAACTTCTAACAGCCACTGTTAGTTGCAATATTAAAGTTTTAAATTCTGTGAAATCTTAGGTACAATTCTGACCATACCAAGTACAAGCTTGCAAACCCTATTCAAAATGTATTTGCGATGCTGTGAGACCTACAGGCCCCATCGGCATAGCCAGAAGAGACATATATGTAGATATGTGCCAAATAACTAGTGTTCAGCTGCATACTGAAAAACTGGAAGTGGTCTTCTGCCAAAGATGATTTGGAAGCCAACCGATCAATAAATGGTGCTCAGGTAAACACTTGTACCTAGTCATTTATTCCCTTCAAACGTTGACAATAAGGAACCTTCTAATAATTACTCAGTGTCATAGCCTCCAGGAAAGAAAACAATGGGCTGAGTTCATCCCTGGTGTAACCACAGTTAAATTTGCCTTTTGCAGTTATTTAAAACGTCTTTGAGGGAACAGCAAATTGGGTCTGGCATTGCATTTGTTCAAAGACTATGTATGAGTAAGCCTTTATTTCTATCTGTCCTCTAAAGCCTCCTGAAAAATTGGCATGCAGTATCAGGGGTGTTAAATCATTAAGTGTATTTCTAAACACATTACATCTATTTCTATAAACTTTCCCCAATTCCTGTTTGTTTATTTTTAATTTGAGTCCAAATTGAGATCCGGAATTTAATTTCTGGATCTCTGTTTCTTTCAGCAAATAATGATACTGAACTGATGCTGGGAAACGAGTTGCAGTTTTATCAAAGCAATTTTGCCTGCCTCTAAACCCATGTTAGCTCGAGCTTGGAAAAACACTTCTGGCAGGTCATTTACCTTTAGTCTGTCAGAATTTTGTTCAAAAATACGTTGTGGTTGTTTCCCTTGTTTGTTAGCCAAAACTGTTTGACTCGTTTTTTCAAATTCATGACAAATCAAGGGTCACTTGAAAGTTGCTTGTTTCAGTGGCATCTTTGATTGCCTTCTATGATGTGTATTAAGAAGCTCGGGTCAGTGTTGCATTATTTTTGCTTCGTGGACTACTGAAACTTTTATTGTAAAGTGGAAGAAGATGAGATTTCAAGGAAACAAAATGAATCCTGATTTCAGTATGTGTTCCTAAAATACTTCTGATATTTTTCACGACTTGCTGGAAATAAACACCACTGGTACAATCAGTCCTGGAATATGAGAGAAAGAAAAGGAAATTCAAAGTCTTCATCCAAACGTGTATAGGTATAAATTCAATCCTAACCAATGTCACTTACTGCTTGATAATCCTTGTCCAGCCTGATAAGACCAGTGGGCCTTCATTCTTTTGATTTTATTGATACACTGTATTTAATCCTTATTTCTTTCCTTTAATCAGCTAAAAGTATTATGAAGAATATAACAAGGTATTGTTACCTACTTTTAGTAGGTACTGAAAAAATATATAAAAGGAATATGAAGCTGGGCAAATATATTTATTCTAAAACTCAGAATTTTTACATGGCCAATCCTCATGGGGAAGGATGAACTTTTAAATACACAACAGTGAGAGCGCAATTCATTTTCAGATCAATACAATACCCAGCGATGACAGTGGTAGTCTTTGCATTGATTTCAATATTCAGTGAGTTCAGTCCCCTGAGAAACACTTTTTTAACTCATAAAGGTGTCCTCCTGCCACGTCTTCCCTGGACAGATTTCCTGCTGTCTTTGAGGTGTGTTATAGCTATCCAAACTTGGGATGGTATTTGAAATTCTGCTGATGGTTTTGGGGGTTTTGCTTTTTTGTTCTTGTTTCAGCCTTGACATACTTCTGTGTGTTATTTTAGCCCTCATTGATAAACTCATTTACTTAAAAAAAAATTAACTTTTTTTTGAGACTCCAGCTTTTAGATTATTATCATATGCATAAAGACAAGAGTTGGTCTGTCAAGAGAGTCCAGTATATCACTGAAGATATACTGGAAAAGGATTTAAAGACAATAAAGTACTGAGATCAGAGAGGCTATAACTAACTACATCTTGAGTTTACTGAAAAGGGACATGTTTTCTGTAATCACAGATAAAGAGAATGATTTGGTCACATTCACTTTTTTTGTTAACAAGCTCTCTACAGAATGGAAATGAAAATTGACATCAATAGGAAAAAAGCACTCTTCTAGAAAGCTTTTCTAAAATATTTTTCTAGAAAGCTTGAACATTTCTGATGTTCAAGTGCAGTGTCACATGTTGATTTCCATTGCATGCTTTATAAAACATTTGAAATACCCATTACAATCTAACAAAGCCCCCTCTTTAAACCAACCAAGATATTTTCTGCTACTAGGATAATGTCTTTTGAGCACCCTGTTAGAAATCGTAGGATGTTGTTTTATAGTGTTTAAAGGAGCAAGCCTTCAGTTCTGACCCTCCACAGCTCCGATCAACACCCTTGTGCCTTCTCCCTCGGTACACCAAAAATGACCCACGTATCCATCAGTTTGGTCATCCTGTAGTACCAGACCGAAACCTGTGAGAAGTAGATTTTGATGTATCTCTGTATTAACAATTTCTGCCATGGCGCAGTGAAATATCCTGGCCGGCTATGGGCAAAGATACTCAACTTGTAATTTTGTGAGAGCAGAAGTCAGACTTCTGTCATTTTTTGGTCCTCCAACTTTCTCTGCAAAGCCCAAGCAGGAGCAGGAGTGAGCCATGTGGGAGACCTCGCACCTACAGCTCCACCTGTTCATGCTGAATTGGATCAGGATGAAAAAAGTATTTGCTTCTCTTTAGACAAAAAAAGCTGAAGGCCAGTGTATTTCTCTCCTTCACATGCTGGTGCCATAGGGTAGGTGAGAACACTGAGCACTTCTCATGGGGGAAATCAAGGACCATGTGTGTGCACGCTGCAGGCTGGGGAGTGCGCTGGGAGCAAGGAGACATCAAAGCACGTGGACAACCTGAACTTCCTCTAACGGGCAAAAGAAACCTGCACATTTGGAGTATCTCCACACAGAAGTTGTTTTGGTTTTGATGTATTGATTTATTTAATATTTATTTATATTTAAATAGTTTTTGACTCCTCAAACAAGGCTTATTCCTTGGGGTATTACAGTAGTAACTGGCAGAAGACCCGGCGGTGATAGCGTAACTGTATTTGTAGCAGGGACACTAGCCCAGTAATTACATTACAATTAAAATATTTAAGCCAGTGTAAAGTTGGTGTGTGTTGGTATAACTTAGTTGGTTCCATTTTAACAGCTGGATAAGGGAAAGCCAGGGGCAAAGCTTCACTCTACCCGCTCCTCAGGCTGCAGTGGTTGTCACATCCCACAGCAGCTGTAGCACGCAGCAAGGGCAGCAGTGGAGGGACGGAGTGCTGGGGATCAGGTGTGCTGACAGAGGGAAAGGTGATTCCACACGGGACTGACAGAGCTTTCTCCATCTGAGTAGCATCACCTGACTGGGAGGAACTCAAAACTAAGAGGCAGAAGGCATCAAGATGCCAGCTGCTGTTCCTCTTATGAAGCTTCAGTAGATGGAAATGAGCAATGATTTGACAGGATTCCAATCAAGAACGGTGGACAGAAAAAGAATCTCACCCTTTTATCCAATCCCTGTAATAGAATCCAATAGCCATATGAGGGTACATATATATACACACATATACATATCCATATATCTTTATGTATGTATGTGTTTACCAATATAATTTTTCAATTGCTTATGGTTTACCAGACATGCTGTAATGCTTCACAAGTTACTGTTATGGTGTACCTCATAAAAAAAAGTGTTGCCAATTTTTAAAATGTGTTATTACCCAATATATTATAGGGGCTTCTGTGGAGCAATGACACTCTATTGCATACATATGTGTTTCAGTAACTTAAGAAACTGGATTATTTACTGAATGGACTATATATACATATATACGTTAGATTTCTGCTACTAGTCTTTCTGCATGTTGGATGAATTGCTAAAACATGAAATGTAAAAGACAAGGTGGGATAAAACAGAAGTCTGCATGTACACTCCACTTTTAAATGTATAGTATGTGCTAAAATACTATGAAATCACTTTGAAGTCTGTAATTATTTTGCAACCATTATTTTCAAATACTGATCCTTTTGATAGGGTAAGATTAACTAACTCTCGATGGCATCACTGACGCTTGAGGTATCTCTGTATACTTTCTCCATTTGAAAGCGCTGTATATCTGTGTCCCATTCTGTGGCACCCTGAAAAGAAAACGGGTGTCTCTTAAAAGAAAAAGTCACTGTTGTGGAACAACTACAAAATCAATTTCTGAGAATTAAGAAGCATATCAAAAACCGTGTAGCTCTTGGCTTAAATTGTTCAGCACGGTCTTACATTCTTCTGAGCAGTTCAGAAGGGAGCCATTTCCTCCTTGTTTTCTAAGTCAGAGTCCCTAAAGATTGGGTAATGGATGAGAATAAAAACATTTTGATGATAAGAGGTTTACAATGGGATCACTGTCGGATTTGTACCTCGAGGGCTCTACTGGGGGCCATTGTCATGCCTGTTTCCTTTCTGCTAACGTGGATCCTGGTTCTCACTGAGATACAGTGAGAGATCAGCGTAGCTACCCAAGAGCTAGCAGTGGCTCATCGTTCTTGTCAGCCTCCCTGTACTCACTGTGACAAAGTGAAAGGCTTTGGAAAAACCAGACTCATTCAGTGTAATTGAACTAAATGGATAATAGGACACTTATTAGAGCATTAAACAGAAGAATACTCTTTGCCGGCTGTTGCAAAGACTACAGCTCTTTGTCATTTTATAACAGACATTCACTCACAAGTCTATTCTTTTTTGTGTGCATTGGGATTTTTAAGATATCTAACTCCCATCAATATTAATGGGAGTTGTGCAAGTAAACCCTGGGAATTCAGAAAAATAAAAAATGAGACCTTTGTGTTTCTAGGAAAAACGTGACCAAAAGCCTAGAATAACTCAGAGTCTGTAATTGTTTGTTTCTATTACAGGACTATCTTGGAGGCAAAAAAGAGCTCAAATAATAAATAAAAGCCAACCGTGTAAGGACAAATTCTACAGGCCTAACTTAGCCTAGGTGGTAACTTGCCCTTCAGACAATATAAGCCTGTCCAGTTATCTCAGCTTTTCATGGACTAAGAGGGAACTCAGAATAAAGCAGTCTAGTTCAGAACAAAGTCTGAAACCTTCATATACATTTCTTACCCTCTTGCTCTATTGACATCAGTCAGAAAGATACTTTCCAACGTGAGGAATCAGGTGTGAGTTTTTATCCAATGTTATGATTCGAAAATGCTGGCAATGCTGGTAATTTCACCTTTACAGTTCAGCTCTGCATAGATCCAGTAATACTCAGTTTACAGCTTATTGGTGTCTTTTATCCACAAGACACTTTGCAAATGTTAAACCAGATTCTCTTGCCATTTAATAAATGCATCGGCATAACCCAGAGCTAGGTGTGAAACCATTAGAGTTCACAGCACTTGTAAATTAGGTAAAACCAGAAAGAGAGGATTACTCGTTAGTATTTATCTTACAGAGAAAGTATTTCAGCTGGACACTGCTGTTAATGTCAAAACTTACGTGAGACCCCCCTTGCAGTAAAAGAATCCCAACTTCTAGTGTTTTTTCATCCTGCTGTTTCTCTTGTTTTACAGTTGGAGAAACTGCAGGAGGAATATAGCTGTAAATTAGAATCATAGAATGGTTTGGGTCGGAAGGGACCTTAAAGATCATCTTGTTCCAACCCCCCTGCCATGGGCAGGGACACCTCCCACTAGACCAGGCTGCTCAAAGCCCCATCCAGCCTGGCCTTGAACACTTTCTGGGCTTGCTCCAGTCCAGAAAGCGAGTGGAAGTCGGGAGCAGAATTAACCTTCAGTTACCACTGCTGCCCTTGACTAAAGCATCTCTCAGAGTAACTTGTTTCTTGTGAACCCAGCTGGCAATTAAAATGAAAGTATTGGAGTGAAAAAGGAACCGGAGAGAAAAGACAGGTAGTGCAGTTCAGCATTCCTTTTTTATTAATACGTGGAAAACCAGAGACATTTGCCTGGTATAGAGTGCAGCCTGACTCTGTTTTGTCTCCTCAGTTGCTACAGTAGCTGAAGAAACGTCCTATTTGTCCCTCATCGTTCCCTTATTAAGTTGATGTAGTGCTTCGTGCATTTGCTTCACGCTTACAAAGAGTAGGAATTTTTCCCCCAAGGTATTTTACCGAATGGAGGAGTACATACCCACTCACAGCTCCAGTGAAACTTCAGTCCTTTGGGGTCACCTGTGGCTGTGATAATGGCAAGAACAAAACCAGGTTTCTTTCGGCAGTGAGTTACTTTTTCTATTAGTTGTTTACACCTGTCTCAAATAAGCAAGCCCTGCTTTTGAAAAAATAGATTGCTTAGGGAGGCAGCTAAATATATACTTAATAGATGCAATTCCCATCTCATTTACCTTTATGGAATCAGAAAAAAACTCATCTAATGCAGAACAGAGTTACATCAAAGTAGAACCAACCTGATAGGAGAAATCAGCTCATTACATTTGGGGATCCTCTATTATGTTTCCTTAAAGATAGGAGGCTGCCTAATAAAACTGCTACTATGTAACTGAAATTTATGCTTTAGGAAGACTTTCAGCGAGGTGGCTGTTCCTTTTGATTTACTGGGAATTTGTACCCAGGTCTTTCGAATGCCTGAAATAACCCTCTCTCTCTATTTTTTTCCTAATTGGGAACATTTCGGTTGCCTTCCACTAGATGGCTACACGGAAAGCAGTTTTGCAGGGAGCAGAGGCAGGCAGCCCTCAACGCCTGCGGGAAACTTACTTGGTTTTCTTTTTTCTTTTTCAGACTCTGACTATGTGATGTGGCTGAGCTTCCCAAGCCAAAATAGTCCTGTTCAGTGGGGGCTGGAGAAAGGCTCCACTGCCTTGGAGGAGCCTGCAAGCAAATCAAACAAGATGGTCCATTTGACCCTGGTTTCATTCAGCGCCGCTTCTCGTGTCAAGGCCACGCTCAAACTGTACGTCCCCACCAGTAGATTGAAGGAATATCCCGAGCGTTGTGTGCAGCAGAGCTTAACGCTGGCCCCTGTTAGTTGGCAGATATGAGACCAGGTGTAACCTTGCACAGGTTATCCTATGCAGGGAATTTGGCCATGGTGCTACAGCAATTCATCCTGTGCCCAACTTTATCACCTGCAGTGCCACTGTGGTCCAGAGCAGGTGTGGGCACATGGTCTTCGTTTTCCCCAAATTAGCCAGAGGACCTTATTCCAGCTTTCCACCAGCTGTGGGAGGACAGAGAGTACCTGCTCAAACATAAAAACCTGCTAGTACCACCTTCTCTTGTCATTACTCTCTGAACTTGCTTAAATTGGGAGAGTGAACTTATATTAGGTTAGTGATTTGAGTTATGTGGCACTTGTGTTTTGGATTTTGGGATAGAAGCACAAAGCTATTGCCTTGATGGATTTTTCTAGAGCCAACTTATCTCTAAGGGCATGAGTATTAGATGGCTTTAACTGCGACCACTGAGATACAGCAGGTAAGATTTCTTTTAGCCAACAGCAGTGTGTGGGAAACTTCTAATTGTAACAACTTGTTGGTTTTTGTTTTTTTTTTTTTACTGAGCCTTTCCTAACTGGTCTGCAGCTCATGGAGGAAGTATCATTATTTGCACTTCATAAATTGGGAAATGGAAGCATTCCCTAGTGAGGTGACTTGCTCAAAGCCTTCAAGCCTGTCTGTGGCAGACATGGGAATAATGGGTAAAAATACTATGAATCCCAAAAGAGATGGGGAAGTGGGGAGACCAAGATGCAATGTCCCAGGGGTTTTGGTTTGGGAGTTGGCTGGAGGAAGTGATGTAGCTAATGTTATTGGAAAAGCTCCTACTGACTTCTTTACTGGCTTTACTTGTGCAGCTGAGGATGCAAACATCCTAGAGAAACAGTTTTTTTAAAAGCCGTATTTGTACCTAAGCATCATGTTGAATCTGGAATTTACCCTCCAAAAAGCTAAAGATGCAAATAGTAACCCAAAAAGAAATTAATCTGGAGCAATCGATGCTGTATTGTAAGCAAAAAACAAGGTGAAAGAATGGAAAAATCCTGTTTAATCTTTATGACCCACTTTTTCTACATTTCATGTAATACTTTAAATCTAGATAATCAGATATAAGTCCATAAATGAAAGTTATACTCACATATCAGCCTTAATTCTGATTTATGTTAACCGAGGTTCATCCATATCACAGAGCATGACTCTCCTTTGTCAACTGCCCTTTCTAGCTGCAACAACACGGCTGAAATGCTCCTCACAACCCCAGTCTTTGGTGGCTTTTATGAATTTATTCCTCCCCCCAATATATCTTTCTACTCTGCACTTTCTGCATCTCTGAATATTACTATTTCTATTGTGTTTTAAGGTATAAGTCTCAGTCAGGATATAATCCTCTGTGTTCTTTTACTGTAAATTAGTACAGCATTTTGTGTGGGAACATATGTAGGTGTAGAGATAGAAATAGTCATCTTTAAAGTTCACAAAACGAGTGTAAGTAAATCAGACTTTTCTACAGTTTAATTTTAAAATATTATGAAGGACAACCTGCCGTTTTTCTTGCAGCCTCAATTATGCTGTGTGGGAATATAGTTCTACTCTGCCAGTGGTTTTTGATATATCCATTGCTTTAATGAAACTCTATTCTGTAGCTTACATACAGCTAAGGAATAAGGGTGAGAACAGAGAACTGCCTACTGCATCATCCAATTCTGTGTGCTGTATGAAGTTCTGTATATGGGAAACTTGCGCTCACAGTTAAGGTAGTTCTTGCACAAATCCTAATTCATGCTTATATTTTGCCAGTGGCTGTGATTTGGCACAGCCAGCGTGTTGCTTGGGGTAGAGAATGGCGATGCTGTGGTAGGAGGGGGACAAATCTGGATTGGTGCAGGCACAAGTGGCGGAGAACACCCGCACTTCAACAGCTGTATTTCTCCCCTGGTTTACCAGGACATCTGAGACTTGCTGCTGCTCTTGCTATCACTTCACCTAACAGACTCTTCTCGGCCACTGTTACAATGTCAGTTTCTCAACTGCCTATATTTACCCTGGTTTATCTTCTTGGACTTGTCAACAACCAAAGACTCTGTATGGTCAACCTCTGCGTCACTTCGTACCATCTGCCATTTAAGAATATCTTTCATGTAATTCCTAGAATTACAGAAGGCTGCCTAGAAGGCAGCAAGGATACCTACCGTAAGGATACTTTTTCTTAGGATATGAATTGGTATCTATCTTTAGGAACCAAGTGTGGAAAACGAGAGACAAGTTGTACTTCATGTGTAAGTTAAACATTATTCCTTGAAATAGTGACTTTTTGGATGGAATCTCAGTTTTTACACAGTAACATTTTGAAGAATTGGATATTAGAATCAACACATTAATTGTGGCATCTCGCATTTGTAAGTGTTAGCCCTAGGGACCTCAGTCATAGTTGTGAGGTGCCACATAAATGCATAGGATTAACTCAGTCCCTTTCCTCAAGCCTTTGCCCCTCTCATAAAGTTCAACTCCTCAACAGCTGTGGGTTCTCCAGTTCTTGCATTTAGAAGAGAGCTGAGGGTGGAGAAATAAGACAGTAAACAGGAGATGAAAATGAAGGGGCCATAAAGTGAGGGGGTGTTACTGGAGGATAGAGGATTATAGATCAGGAGACTTCATTTTCATTCCTAGCTTTCTCAGTGCATCTGTTGCACTGAGAAGTCACTGCAACTTCTGCAACTGAGAAGTGCAACTTTGGAAGTCGCTGCACCTCACGTTGCCTCAGCTGCACCATCTATGTGCACCCACCTCTTAAGCCACTTCAGAATTGGGTAATGAGTTGTTAGTGCTGAACACAGACAGTGATGCTGCTAAACTCTGAAATCATTTTGTTCATCTTACCAGTTCGTCTCAGAATTACTGGCATGGTAAATCAGTTTATCCCATGACTAACTTGCAATAACTGGAACCAAAACATGTATAAATTGTTACTCTTTCAGCTCTGGCTCCCTAAATACACAATGGCTATGCCTACATTTCAGATCAATACTGATCAGCAACGACAAGGCTAGGAGCTAAAGTGCTCTTGTCTGTTACACAGAGACAGTAACTAGAATGAAACTTCAGCTTTAAATAAACCAACGCCCAGAGAAAAATCTTGCTTTCTGTGAGTAAGTCTCAATTGTGTTGTGCAGAGGAGCCGAGCAGCACTGTGCCTCCCTGCCAGAGGAGTCTTCCCGGGTTGGTGCGGAGGGCGAGGAGCTCCGAGCTGCACTGCTGACCCCCATGGATGGGAGCCAAGAGAAGCACCTGTGCTAATTCTTGTTAATTGCCTCCTAGCAGGCACCAGCTCTGCACGCGCTGCTCAGGAAGAACCAGCTTCAAAATTCAGCTCCACTGGAGAGGCGGGGGGGGGAAATAAATATATATATATTTAAAAAAAAAAAATCAGCAGCAATTAAGAGATGGTCACCCAGACATGAAATTTGTATTCACTCGCAAACAGTAGTCATGGTTAGATTCCCCGCAACCTCTCTTCACTTCGCATACGTTCACAGGCAAGAGAGAGGCTTGTCAAGGCTTGTTGCTCTGACAGTGATTTTTCTACTGCCTGTACGTTTTCCTCATTGCACGCAGGGGGCTGCTGTGGGAGAAACATGAACACAATCAGTAGCTGCACCAAGTATATTGGGGAATACTGCCAGGGCAGCCAGTTTTCCCTTCACTTGTTGCAGCTCTGTGAGCAGAAATGTAATCTGCGTGTGCGTGTGGAAAAAAAAAAAACCAACACCCCAACAACAAGACCTATAGTGATAAAATAATGGAACTTACAAAAGCCAGAAAATTCAGAGCCAATGCTGACGATCCCGCACTCCCCGTGCAGCTCAGAGCGCCAAAATATCTCAGCTAATGCAAAGGGATTTTGGCGATGCTAAGAAGTTCCAATATCCTTTCAACAGATACTTGCTGTTTGGAGAACCTCCACCCAAATGCTTGCCTACTGATTAGTTAAATTTGACAAGCAGCTTTCGCTCCTATTTCTGTATTGCTTTTCATCAGCTTAGTGTATATCCCTCGCGTTACTTTACTGTTGTGTTTTGATAACTTCATTTCTTTTAGCCTGCCTAGTCCCCTTGTTCTGCTTCCAAGTGCTCAGTTTCCCAAATTCCTTTTCAATCCGTCTTGCAGCACTAGAGAAATGCTTTAGTTTCCATAGGACTCTGCTGTTCTGTGTTCAATGATTTTATACACACTAAAGAAGCCTCTGAACAGATCCTCTGTTGTATCAGTTGCTGAAGCTTAGGATGCTTATTCTGCACCCAAGAGAGGGGAGAACAAAAATGGGTGGAATTTTTCAAGTCTTCTGAAAAAATTTAGTTTGAATATCACACTTATGCAATTTTGACCTAATTTATCTGAGACTGCAAGTCCCACTTTGGCTTATTTCTGATGTTACTTACTAATTCTCAACACGGGCGGCAGTAAGGCTGATGGTGTACAGTTTGACTAGAAACCAGAACTCTCTACGACAAAATCTGTAGCTTATCATATTCAGAGGTATGAAGGTAAATTGTAAAGTTTAAAGACTTGATCCCTGTTTAAGTCTGGTTCGTTGAGTTGGAACCTCTCTGCTGTTTTATGCAGGCATCTGGATAGGCTTTGTCTGTCCGTGTTTAGACATCTACATTTTCTACAGTGCAGATGTATGATTGGGATTCCCCATCCAGTCAACAGCAAGAAAGCAGTGTTACTGAAGTACAATGACGTGTGTAAGGTAGATGCCTAAAACAAATTATGCTCTGTGAGCATCTGTTTTTCTCCGCTGCCCTTAAAGGATCCACCAGGTCAGGCAAGGACAATTCATATTAAATATCTACAGGTTGGGGAGAAGAGCTCTGCTTTTGGTGCCTACAAAGCACAAACTGCACCATTTTTCTGGCATATATCCCTTACTGCATGTTTCCTCGACAGCTTTTTTTTTCCTGTGTGTGCCTCGTATAACTTGTTTGGTTTGGTCCTGTTGGAGGACTGCCTTTTTCATTAGGAACTGTAAGATTTACTTACCTTTTCTCTAACTTCCTGGTGAAATAAATCTATGGTAGAAGATGATAAAACAAATAAAGATAATTCAATATTTAATATATTTCATCCTACTGGATGAAAGTTATTCACAAGATTTAGATCTAAATGCCATCCTCTCCGGGATGGAACAGGGCAACTCTCTTCCTGTAGTGCGATAATATGTAATGATGGAAAAGACTTTCCCATCCAAATTAATTTGAAACTTAGCAAGAAAATAATTACTCCAGTTGCCACGTACCCAGCAGCATGCGTTTCTGTGATTTGATCCAAGATGAAGTTCCCAGAATACATGAACATTTGTGGATTAACACACAGACATGCAGATACACACACACGCTACAAAGGCTAGAGCACTGCAAATAACTAGTTTCCTTCTCAAAGTGCTAACAAATTATGAAAAAGAACAGTTTGGAGTAAAAAGAAATCAAAGCAACATTAATGCCAACATGGTACTAATTGTCTTCCAGGTTAAGAGGAAATATTTTAGTCAAAACAATATAAAACATTTGCAAGTAATTTCATGTTTTCATGACTAAATTTACTTGCAACAAAACAGTACAACAGGTCTGAACTGATTAAAAGAAATTCTATTAGGAATTTGTTCTGACTTAAGCAACTTAATTGTAATTAGAACTTCAGTCACTGTGAACTTTTGTTTCTTAAATGAAAGAATTAGTAAAAAATAAACTACTCTGTTCATGTTGCAGTCAAATTGCAAAACACAACTTGGAGAGATCTTAACACAGAAAAGGAAACCCAAATAGCAACCAGAGGCAAAGGAGGGCAAGGAAAACTTCTGAGTTTGATTATACTCAAGGAAAGATTAAAAATCCATGTAGTAAATATGCTCATTTCTCTACTTTCACCTTGGCACATCTTACTATTGCCCTCTGATTACTGCAGCACATGAACAAGCACAGTGTGTACAAGGTAGGGATTGAGCTGCGTTTACATCAAACAGTAGCCTGGGATATTAATTAGTCTGAGGATCCCCAAGCATCAGCTGAGGACCATACGAGCCTCCTTTGCTGGAGCAAAGCACTTGCTGAGGGAGATGACCTCCCGTGGCTCGTTTCCCACAGTGGGCCAGAAAGCTTCTCTGAAAAATGCTCTATGTTTTCCCTCATTCTATGCTTCCCTCATTCCTGCCCTCACAGGTTTCCTTTCTCCCCAAAAAGGCGTTGGTTATGGAAATTGGCCAAAGCCATCGCTGACTCACTGGAGAAGGGTTTCTGTCCTGTAAGATTGCTTACAGGAGGCGAGGAGGTGTGTAGGCTCATGGCGAACAAGCCACGTCATTCGGCGTGCCCTCAAATCACAGCCATCATTACTCTGTTTGGCTTTAATTGCGTATGCGGGTTGATCTGCTCGAGATTGATGAGGCACTTACTCCTAACAAAGAAACAGTTCAGGGGACGCGCTTTCCACCAATGTGTATGATAGATAAATTAATTAATGCCTTTCACACCCCTCTTTCTGTGGGGAGGTTGCTTAGAGGAAGGTCAGAGGAAGAAGAAGAATGAGAATAGAGATGCTGTGAGAAAGTTCTGAGGTTACTTTTTCCTGATTATTATTGGAAGCAGTTAAGCCTTTGAAAGAGAAGAGCTGCTATGTGATCAAATAAAAATAATATAATAGGCAGCAACGTAAGTGCATGTATCGTTACTCTAAATTGATTTAAGCTGGCAGAAGGAAGTGACAAATGCTTGGTTCCCTTGAAAAATAGCTTCTATGTATTTTTTTCATGAGAAGAAAATTATATCTTTTAAATTTTAAAGTTGTTCCATTTTGCAGAGTTTAAAATGTGTCCTTATATTTGGTGGATGGAGAAATAGAGGTTTCTTTTTGTATCTTTATGAAAATACTTGTTGAATAACAATCAGAAATGTAGAGTTTAATGCAGAGTTTTGAGGAAATGAAAGGACTGACCATCACCTCAAAATTGTACATAAACTCTTCGTAAGATGTTATGATCGATAATATATGCTTCATCGATATAATCAATTAATAACAACAAAATAGTTGTTAATTTACAGATGGTTTTGGGAGAAAAAAAAGCAAATACCTTTAGGTAAAAAGTATTCAGAACAAAATTCAAATTTTCCTTTTTGATAAAGTTGCAATTTCAGGGGTGAGGAGTTACATTCCACAAAGAAAACTAAAAACTAATTTCTTGTGAAAACTAGCTTCAGTTATTTTTTTTTTTTAATAGTTCCTAGCTGTTCTGGTAGAAATAGCTGTATTCAAAATATGTGAGACATTAAAAAAATGAAAAATCTGACAATGTGAAAAATATTGAAAGATGTTGGTTTGCAGAAGACTATATAAAATCCTCTTCCTTTGAAAAATTATGGCCAGCTGTATTTAGTACCCTTTAATTATGTATTTGATCTGGTATGTCATTTATTCATCCTGATTTCCCCAGCTGATTTCTGACTGAGCAGCTCTAAAGCATACAGTGGTAACTGGGTCAGCTATATTTTTGGTGTGACTTGAAAGAGAGAATAAGTTTTCCTCCCTAAGGAAAATTTGGAATGTATTTGGTTTTGGCCGTGAGAAGAAGTCTGAAGTGAAGGAATCAAGCATGAAAACATATAAAATTTATGTTTTGTGGAAGAGTTTATATAGGACAAGATAAAATGATGTTTGCATCACCACAGCTACTAGTTATTCCATGTGTCAGCACCCTTCGCTTTGGGTGAGGAAGCGTCCTACTGTTGGTGATTCTCAGGAATCTATTCCAATATGTAGGCAGCATTCAAAGAAAATTCAATATCAAGAAAAATGCTGTGACACACTGCTGTTTACTGCCTTGAGAAATTCAGCCTCCCGTGCCCAAGATTAGTAAACTTTCACACCGAAGCTTTGTCTCGATCAGTGACGAGGAAGATCCTTCTCGGAAACAGCATTATTTCTTCTCACAGCTGGCAAGAAGATAAAAAGACAAAACGATGGAGCCAACCAGGGCACCAGCAAGAGAAACAGAGAAAAGCAAAACTCAAGGAGGTCTTATCCTACAGTGGTTTTTTTGATGGGGCATTGATCTATTCTTGTATTTTAAACCTTGCACCTTGCCTGTTTGGGAATCAAATAAATTTAAAATTAGAAAAAGGGGAATTGACGCCTTAAAGAAATAACATTATGAAAAGATTTCCCCTTTCTCCCCTTCCCTTATATTCACAGATTGTTTTCACTGAAGCGTGTGCCCGAGGTCTGCCAAGTAGCAGGGCCCCAGGCATTATTCTGGGGAATGTTTTTGTCGGAAGCATGGAGTTTTATAACTTGAACTTTGAACTCAAGTAAACTCTTGTTCGCACAGGGGCGGGCTGTGAGCTAGTTGGGTGCAGACAACCAGATTGTGAGCTGGTTGAGTACAACCTGTTTTAAGGCACGTCTGAGCAGCTTGTAACTCTCCAGAGCTGCAAGACTCACCTGGAGCCCATGGGATGCTCTGGGGAGAGGCTTCCCTCCTGCTGTCTTCAGCTGGATGCTGGTTCTGCGGTGATCCCACCCAGGCTCATCTCGCCATGGGAGCAGAGCCTTTCTCTTTTGAGATTAACTTTATCTTCATCAGTTCAGGCTTATTAAGTTCATTCTGGCTTGTGAATGTTCATTAAGGCTTAGCTGGCTGCTCTGAGAGGTAAAAATAATTTTTCTTTCTCACGCGGAAAGGGCCACTTAATTGTGAGGAGAAGCTATCTGCTCCTACTGGTCCCTCGGTGTTTCACAGATGGTCACTTCAGACCCTTCAAAACAGAGACTTGGGAATAACACTGTAAAAAAGTTCACAAATCTTTTTGCAATTCAGCCAAATTAAACCTGAAAATGTAACAAAACCCAAATCCGTATAAACCGTGAAGGGAGGGGGGAACTGTCCAAGTGATGTTGTCCCCAAAGCGCCTTTGTTTGGAAATTTCTGATGCTGACATTTCTGCCCGCTTACATAAGCTAGATGACAGTGCTGCAGAACAGATGAAGCATCTGTCTTGGATATTTATAAAAATGCCACTTTTGGAAAAGTGTGATTAGTTATTTATTTCTTTTCAATAAGTAGAAAGGCTGGATGTGAATCACTGGCTGGGCTGTCCCAAGTCTGCAGGTGTTGTGGAATGGACGTGGGACATTTTCGGTCTCTGCTGCTGAGTGTGGCATCTTTGAGGGATGGCTTTGCTGAAGGAGGCTCTGAAACCCCTGCCTCCTGGGAAGGCTTCGCTTGAGGGCCTTGCCTCGACAACCAGACTGTACTTGTCATCCTAATGCCTCTCATGGCAGCACGGATGGGATGCCAACGGTGGCAGGCACTTCCCCGCTTCTCTCTCCAGGCATTGCTCCCAATATTCAGCAGAAGATGTACTATTGCTTATTAAGAACAAGCTAGGGCTGTGCTGGAGGGGGTTGGACAGAACCAGGTAGAGCACAGGCAGCTTTTGAACCAGGCAATAAAACCCAGTCTCCATTAAGTCCAGCTTCTCCCTGTTACCTTCTTAGCGGGGCAGCACAGCATCTCAGCTGGGTCTGCAGCTCCTTCTCTGACATCCCTACTCGTTTCACACGCGCATCCTCTGCACAGCCACAGAGCTGCCTGGTATTAATTGGTACAACCCAGGAACAGACACTGCTGCCGGTGGCCTGGAGTTTGATGGCAGAGACTGCAACCATTACCTTTGAAAATAGGAAACGATGCTTTTACCACACTGCATTCATTACGACCCCAGTGCCTTCTGCAGGGGATTAGCAACTTGGATTTCTTCCAAAGTCTGAAGGGTGAGTGCCTCTTAGAGCAACCCTGGAATGATGGACATGCCTTTGCAAAGAGTGTGCTAATACTGATGGGGGCCAGAAAATTGTACTTGTTGAATGCAAGTTTCCCAGCGGGTCAAATTACTCTCTTGGCTCTCATTAAAAATGTCTGTGAAGTGAGGAGACCACAGCTGCCGTCACTAAAGAGGAAACAGCACCACTTCAATATGATGCTCAAAGGTGCTAGGAAAAACAAGCCTTTATTTTCTGTCCCAACACAGACTCTAGAAGTGGCTTGTTTGACCTTATCTGTCCTGACAGATACTTTTGCTCATAGTGAGTGCATCACTCTCCTCTTCTACAACACTTTTGTGGGTTTTGTTTTGCTGTAGAAGCTGAGCTATTGCTTGGTAAGTCTAAATCAGTGACTTTTCCACAATTTCCAATTGCAGTCCCCTGAATATTTTCCAGCGGTGGTGCAGCCTGTTATCTAGTGGATTTAAGTGCATTGACAGCAGGCTTGCTTCCCTGCATGACCTGTTATGGACCCCTTAGAAGCTGTTCTTACTCTGTGGGGATATTTCCATCGTAGGTTGAAAATTGCAGGTCTGGATCATTAATATCCTCCTAGCTAAATCTGTAGCGCTCTGCAGCGGCATACGCGGGCTAGGTGGCAGTGCAGCCCGCCGATGCCGTGTTACCTTGCTGCTGTGGGGCAGCTCCCCCCCCCCGCTGCACGCAGAGGATAAAGGCATCCTCCAAGCATCCTTTTCCTCCAGATTTTGCAGCTGCTGTGCTGGGACGAGATGTGTGTCTTGCTTCTTCCACAAAATCCAACTGGAGGAGAAGGGGGAGAGGAGCACATGCGTGTGCCTTCTCCGTTATCCGCCGGGCGCAGAGCCAGTCCTCCACCAAAATCCATCCAGAGGTGGTGGATATGGGACAGGTGCCTATGAAATCCAGGGGTGCTAAGTGAGCTCCAGGGGCTCCAGGGAAGAGGCTGGACACAGAAGACTCAGCAGGTAACCCCACTGCAGCTGCTGCCGGAGGCACAGGTCATCTCTGAGGTGGGTGATGGACCTACCTACCGGCACAATGCTCATGATGGACCTACCTACAGGCACTGGTAGGGCAATGCTATGGTCCCTCACCTTACGTGTTCTTGCAGCTACCCTACCTTTTCTACAATGCCCTTTCTTTTTCATCTCACACAGCAGGGCATTTTCTGGCGTGAACATGACAGCAGTGCTTTCATTGCTGCTCTTCCTCCAGGGGCATCAGTAGAAGACTTTGTACCTTAAAATTTTTATCAAGGTAAGGAAGTAGGTAACACCTATTCCCCCAAATACTGTACCCATATGTACAGTACACCATACTTCTAGGAACTGGACTTACATCCCGTTGACTTCAGAATGACAGATACACATATTTCAAATAAACTTATGTTTACAATTACTCTAAACGGCAACTTTCCAAAACTAGTAACATCAACAAATGCCTATAGCGGTGCACTGCCTTCAGCTGGAGCCATCATTTATTAGCTCCCCTGAAAACAAAATCTGTCAAGATCGCACTGGTAAACTTACTCCTGACTTTCAAGAGAAAAATGGGGAGCACTGTACTCTTGGTGAAGAAATGAAAGCTTCAGCAGGAATGTGAAAGACCCAAAGAAAAAAAGTCTCTGAGTAAGTTTTGATTTACAGCATGCCCCTTTTCCCCTGTACAACCTTCTCAATGGCTATTCAGTGGCTTTCTGATATTCTCTATGTGAAATCCACGTTGGTAAATAAAATGCCACCTGACTGGGTAAAAAAATTACTGATGACCTGATCCAAAGCTAATTGAAATGAATCCTAGTGAAGGGGCTACAGAACGACGCTTTCACAAAGACTTAATTGGATTTTGGATGGAGCTCTAAAAGGGCCAGTTGTGTGGGAGATGTTTTACCCGCTGTGCTTTCTTTTTTTTTTTTNTTTTTTTTTTTTTTTTGTCTCCGACCTGCCGGAACCCAGTGGTGGAATTTCAGGCACAGTCTGTTGCTGTCTCCGCTGGCGGGTAGAGGACATTTCTGAGTCCACCCACGTAAAATCTGCACTGGCGAATATCTCTGGATGTTTGCTTGCACACACACAAACAAATACACAGGCTGCGTTAAAAAGCATCACTGGCGTTATAAAGTCAAATAAAGACATAATAAAAGGCAAAACGAAGGCGGTGTAATTCTGTGTCACTGTTGTATACTCAAGGGCATTTTTCTGACTTCTTAATGGTAGATTTTTCAACCTTAATAATGTCCTTTTAATACATTTATGAAATTGCTGGAGGTTTTTTAGTAGCAAATTAAAACAAAACAAAAACCCCATTGCTTAGCAGTATGTCGACACTCAGTTTGATCATAAATAGGGATGAAGCTTCCAGATCCACTTTTCCCGGATGGTTTTCAAGGGGGTGAGCTCTCTTTAGTCCCATCCCATCTTAGAAGACCGCGTCATGCACTTGCTCCTTTCTTGTTCCTGGCTCTGGGTCACTGGTCATTGTCTCTTAGCCATCTCCACCTAGTTTTCATTTCCCAGCCTGTATTATTCTTATTTTTTGCACGCCTCAATCCAATCACAGCCTTCTTCCGAGCTCCAGCTCCCATCTTCTGGTTCCTCAGCCAGTGTCCTCTCCCAGCTAGGATTCCAATCATGCTGGATAAGTGTGCTCCAGGCTGCTGTTTTCAAACACCTTTCCTGAGATCTTTGCTTAAACTTAGAGTTTCAGGGGACGTCCTGCTTAATCTCCCCTGCATCAAGCTCAGTGAGGATAAAATAGTTAAAGAAATAGGCTGTGGAGCCTAAGAAGAGTCTTCCGTCTGTGTACAAACTGGTTTTTTAATGGTCTTGCAACTTGGCCAAATTTAGGCAAAATTTCATGTTCTCCACAGAAGGCCTTTCTCTGCATCGAGCAAGCTGTCTCCCATGAATTTTAGGATACAAATCATAAGGAAGGATGCGTTTCTCAAGAAAAGGAGCACTAAGTTTGTGTATTTATTTTGCCAGGGTAAGACTACATCTTTTCCCATCATCTTGTTTACAGGAGGAGTGGATTCTCTTGGACTGAGATGAAATTAAACAAATGCAAACACCCTGCAGCCTGTCTCAGCCTGATAACCGGAATGGTAAAATTCACCCAAAACGCTTCAAGTTTGGCAAAGTCACAAGCAGAGAAAACAGGCCTTGCAATATCAAGTATCAACTGACATAAAATTAGGCAGTGCTATCAGCTCCACCTATAAAGTTACCATATCATGGAGTCAGTGGAGGGTGAAAGGAAACACCCAAAACAAAACCCAGTACAAAAGGAAGAAGCTTTAATGGCTTAGAAATATAACAACAAGGTCTCTACTTGGGCAGTTTTGGAGTCTGAGGAGATAATATGCTGGGTTCTTTCTTTTGCCGGCTGTATAACAGAGCTGAGAGAGAAAATTGATTTTTCATGCAAAATATTGAGTTGCAGTTCACTTGTAATTTAATTTATTATTTTTATACTCTGCACATAATTTGTTAGGGCTCTCTCCTATCTCTATAACATTGTTGGAAAAGGTAATATCGAACAGTTTGCAAGCAATATTAATTTGCTATATTATAGGCATTTCTCTTATAATCATTACTATTGTTTCCAGGCCATAAAATGTAACTGGTGTGTGAGCATGCAAGTATTTGCAGGCTGGGAAAGCACCGTGCGCTGCTAGGACACATCGGTCACGCAGGTAGGTGGTATACCCACAACATCTCCAGGCTAAGGATTGTGTCACAGCTTGTGTGGAAAACTGCGTTTGGGGCCTTTGTTTTTTTAAGTTGCTCATCTGTTTCAATTTCCCTTTTCCCCCCCGGTTCTTAATGCTTCACTCCCGCCCCCCTCCTCCTTTTTTGCCCTTTATTTATTCTAGAAATTCAGGAATGCAGGGTGGCAAGAAACTGAATTTTTCAAGGTTTGTGTCTGTTTGATATGGGCTTTCAGAGGAGTTGAATATTAAAAAACCCAAACAGATAACTCCCCCTCAAACTCTAAAGCTGAGCACCCCCCTCTTGAATTGCCATGTGGTTTGCAATGCGTGGATGAAAAAGATGGTACAGGTGATGCAGAGCAGCCTTCAGCCACCTTCACTCCAGGAGAGATCTCCAGCTGGTGGTGGAGCCCCTGAGGTGCGGTTGTGTCACAGAGTCACAGAATCACAGAATGGTAGGGTTGGAAGGGACCTCTGGAGATCATCTAGCCCAACCCCCCTGCCAGAGCAGGGTCACCCTAGAGCAGGTTGCACAGGAACGCGTCCAGGAGGGTTTTGAATGTCTCCAGAGACGGAGACTCCACCACCTCTCTGGGCAGCCTGTTCCAGTGCTCTGCCACCCTCAGAGTAAAGAAGTTCCTCCTCATGTTGAGATGGAACTTCCTGTGTTCAAGTTTGTGCCTGTTACCTCTTGTCCTGTCACTGGGAACCACTGAAAAGAGCCTGGCCCCCTCCTCCTGACACCCACCCTTTAAGTATTTATAAGCATTGATAAGATCCCCCTCAGTTGTCTTTTTTTTCCAAACTAAAAAGGCCCAAGTCCCTCAGCCTTTCTTCATAAGAGAGTGTCGTCTTGGTGCAAATGAGCCGGAGGAGCCGGGGAGGATTTGTGTCCCAAGGAGGTAACTGAGCTCTGGTATTGGCTGCCTGCTCTCTAGTGGAGGGGGGGACCAATGGACTGACCCAGCGTGGCTGGTGTTTCCATGAGCCCAACTTGGTTGCCTGATGGGGACCGAAGTGCTGAGCTGAGAGGATTCCCAGGGAAACCCTAGGGACAGTCTGTCTCTGTTCTTGGATTTTTTCATCAGTGTCATGAAGCTTAAGCTCTACCTCTGTTCAAGGTGAGGGAAGGTCTGCTGCTCCCCCCGGCTCCCCGGGGGGCTCCCTGGGCAGTAAAATACGCGCTGCATGGGGCAGGCTGTTCTGGACACCATATCACGATGGTGCCTCGGTGGTGCAATAGGGCTGGTGTCTGCCATTTCCTTTTCAGCTGGATTCAATAGCTCCTTCTTCCAAATCCAGGCATGCCCTTGCATCCTCCAGGTCTCAGGGCACAGAGGGCTGCACAGTTGTCATCTGAGGTAGAAACTAAGATTAAGTTTCACTGGATAAAAAGAAAAAAGGGGGGGGGGGG
>VYZM01009493.1:33341-48126 GCA_013398915.1 Dromas ardeola | reverse complement strand
TCCAACCACAACTTCACCTTGCAGGATAACTTCATCTCTTCTCCTCTCAATCTGATATATTATTATTTTCCTTTTATATTTTTTCTAATACCAAGCCATATTGTACCTAGCTACGAGCTGAGTTATGCCAAGGTTAAATTTGCTGTAATTAGACTTTTCTCAACTTCCTCTTCCTTTGCTCAGTCTTAGTTTAATTATTAAGTCGTTCAGAGACACCCCCTCACCACAAATTTTTTTCTGCTTACGAGTAAAGCTAGGTAACCCACCAACTGGAAGCTATTGTGGAATGCCCATAGGTAGAAATGAGTGGCACTTATGCCAGTAGCCCGGCATCTCTAATCAACGGTTTTATTCTCAGTCGCCACATATGTCCAAAACCCCCTTTGCCAGCGAACCTCTGCTACCTAGCAGACCTCGGGCAGGAAGGCACAACGTGTCTCTTTTTTCCATAAAGGCTTTTTTTTTTTTTTTCTTCTACAGCCTGGAAATGCTGGAGAGCAGCCAGTTGTGTTGGAGTCACTCTATTAACCGCTAAGGTTACACTTTGAGAAAAGCTGCTCGTGCGTAGAGACAAGTACAACCAACAATTTAGTACAAAATGCCATTACTTAGTCAAACAGAACAAAACCGGGATTGCACAGACAGGGCTTTTCTTTTATTTGTCCAAAATGAATTTATACACATCTATTCAGAAGGTGCAATTCCTGTAATAAACCCTGAGGAATATCTGCAAGTGACTTACAGTGTGGGGCTGGACCTGAGGAGGCGACTCAGTACACAGGGGGACAGGGAACACCATTTCCTTTCTTCAGAGAAATGATTGAATTCAGTATAATTAAGACAGATGGGGGCAAAAGTTCTCCTGGTACACGTCTCTTATTTGAACCAGCATCCGTGGCTTCACTCTTCGCTAGGGATTGACTGCAATCTTCTTGGCAGGGAGGGGCCTTGGCGCCAGATGGTTTGATGGAGCTCGTCAGTGAAACTCTTCTCACGCAGCCCTTGTTACACACCTCTGCATCGGGGTACAAGCCACCTCCAAAGCTCAGCAGCAGCGTTTGTGCTGTGGCGTGGCTCCAGGTGGGTACCATCGCTCTGCCCGAGGCTATGGGGCATACCCCAACCCTGGCACCCTGCTCTTACCCTGCCGTAGCTGATGGCATCTCAACATCCCGGCGAAGTACCGCAGGGCAAGAGTTGAGTGCCAGTGGGAGGTGATCGTGGGCACCTCCTTCCCCACCTTCCCCGTGGTGCCTGGCTGGTGTCCTCAGCTTGCCCCCGGCTCTCCACACGTCCCCTGGACGTGCCGCCCAGACCGGTTCACACCTTGGGGGAGAGGCGAGAGCTGCAAGACATCTGAGTTCCCTGGTTTGGCACTAATCACGGGAATCCTGAAAAGCTCTGTTTACCACTCATCTGTCATTGTCAGTTCCTAGAAACAGTAATTCTAGGAAAGAAAATGGGTGTTTCTAAGCTAAGAGGGTACTTCTCATGTCAAGTAAGATATTTGTTATTTTTCATGACATTATAAAAAACTGTATGTAAAACAATGACATGAAGGTTACAATGCAAAGCATAAAAATGTTGTGAAATGTCAGTATTAAGTTTGCCCTTCCTGTGTATACTGTATGACATAAACTTTAATAATAAGTTTGGGTATTATGTTTTTCCATTGGGCCCTTTCAACAGCTGATGTTAGCAGTGGCATACTCAGGGTTTTATAATGCAGAAAGCTATTTTTCATAGGACCTCCATCTCATTTCCTATTGAAATAGCAAGTTGTTGTTATTTGGGTGGGAGATTTAGGGAGGGAAATGAAGCTTTTATGAACTGGAGGAGCTGACTGCTGCCATGAGCAACTAGATTCCCCATGTGTTCTTCAGGAATAACCTAAAGCATGTCTTTGCAAAGCACAATGCCAGACCGTGCACACTCAAGTGAGATTAAAATGAACTTGTGCAGGTGCCAGAGGTAATAGAGGGGTACTAGTGTAGGTCTTAACCAAGTCCTTCCAACTAGTGGGCAGGTTTTTGCAGAGCTGCCCCAGGCATCTTCGTAGCCCTGAATTATGCTGCATAGAGAAGTTGCAGATGCGCGGACATCTGGGGTTGATGTGAGAGCACGTCTACGTGGCTTTTGCAAGCAGATGCTAAGGAGCTTTACCTGTATTGAAGCTGGCTGAGTGCATCTGGGCTGGTGTCATGCAGCCAAGCAGATTTACCCGGAGCCCACTGGTGGCAGCAGTATCCTGCAGGTATCCACCTGCAGCATGTCCCGTTCTCCTGTACGCCCCATCTGCCTCTGGTTAACATCCATGCTAATTCATAGTTGGGACCCTGTAGGACTGCACCTGCAGCACCTGAGCTGCAGAAGGTGGGAGGGTTTTAGCAGGGATTCACTTATTCCTACCTCAGCTGCTATTTGCAAGTAGCCTGTTAGCAGCTGCGGTAGATCTAGGTTTCTCCAGGTCAGTTTTTGAGGCCCAGAAGCAGGGAAGCCTCTGGAAGTGGGTCTCCCTACCGACAGTTGTACAGGGCTGCTTTTTTCCGGGCAAGCATCTCCAGGTAGGGCTGCCCTTCGTCTGTAGAAAATCCACACCATGTGTTTTCAAAGGGGAACCCCTTGTCTGCCTGTGCACTATTTCACTCTTCTCTTTGGAAGTCAGCACTTCAGTGTGTCATAACAAGGTTTCCATCATGAGGAAGGTGATCGTAATTAGCATACTCAAATTCCTCTGGAGACTGAAATCAAGATCTATTGACTGAGATAAAGAGGAGGTCAATGCCTTTGATACCAGCAAGAAAAAAAATCCAATATATGCATGACCATTATTAAGCACTTTTAGGTGTTGTACCTTCTCTGAGATTCGACTTAGGGAGAAGGGGGAGGAAAAATCAGAAAATTTCGTACCACGCTTAACTAGCGGCTGAATAATTGCAGCAACCTTACTTCTTGCGCACCAGGCCAACGAGGCTCACAGCCCGCTCAACCAAAACTACCTATCAAATTGATTGTAGGAGGAGGGGGCAAAGTGATTCCTCAATGTACATATCAAAGGGGAATCCCAGTAATAAATCCCTACTGACAAATATCTACTGACGGAGCAGGCCTTTGATTGGGGTGGAGGTGAAATAACTCCATGCGGTGGGGGGAGAAGCTGGAAGCTCAGTTCTCCTTGACGCAATGAATTGCTCAGTCCAACATACATGAGTCCTCCTGTTTGGACCTCACATCACTTCACGTCGACTCTGGCCAGGGAGTAAAAGAAGAACAGAAGGATTCAAAATTTCTTTTGAGACATTTAGTGCTGTAGCTTGAAAAATACAGAGGCCCTCACTCACGAAAGCACAAGCAAGTTGAAGCATTCAAGCACAGTCTTTGCTGCTCGGGAGGTCCTGCCGGTGCCTCAGCTTATGTGTGCACACACCGAGCCTTCTGGTGGGGTTGTTCAAACCTCTGGCAACTTTCCCTGGGTTTTCAAACACTCACTGGTGATCAGCAATCAGAAGGAATACGAATGCTCTGCTGCCGCTTTCCCTTTTTTGTGCTCCGGATACTGGTGGGTGTGAAATTCACCAGCCAGGTTCACAATTTGCCCCAAGATCTGTCAGGGAAATAATTTGTCATGATTCCTGCATCCTCTTTTTTTGTTGTAGGTAAAGCCTACAAGCTGCCAGGGTAAATCAGCACTGCCAGGAGCTAAAAGGAGAGCCTGCTTTCAAACTCAGAGCACCATCACTTCCAGTAATCTGAAATCCCTTTTCTCCTTAAATAATAGCATTATCTTTTAAAAGCTGTAGCTATCAGTCTGGAGGGATAAGTGAGGACGGTGAAGTAAGTGGGAATGCAGTTCACAACACCTCCGTGAGGTAAGGAAATATTATTTCTATTTTACAAACAGGAAACTTGAAGGAAAACACTGAAATGACTGGCTGAAAGCTGGAGAGGAATTTTATATTAGTGTTTTGTTAAGAAATTAGCGTCCCTAGTCTAGTGTTCATGCTATTAGATCACATCTTTCCCTCTTTTAGACAAACAACTAATTAAAACAATTTCTTACATAATAGCTGTCATTAAGCCCGTGGATGCCAGAACGTATTCGAGTGGATGCTGAAGGGTAAACGATGCCAGCCAGAGACCCACAGCAGCGCACGCCTGGTAGGAGAGGCAGGTGAGGAATGTCTGCATGGAACGCTCAACAAATACCTTTTTGGGCCTTTATCACAGAAAGCTAATTAAACAGAAAGCGTAAAATCAGACAGGACAAGACATCATCATGAAACAAAGGACTGGACAAATTGCCTTTGACAAATTATAATGTTGAGTGAATGTTACAGGGCTGAGCCCCCTTTGTCTTTTGGGGAATTATATTCAGGGAAAAATAATTTCACGTGCTCCATGAAATTTGAGATGCTTTGAATACTGCTTTGTGCTGTTACTTGTCCAACCCTAATGCAAACCTTCAGTTTATTTTGTACATAACCTCTTCTGGTCAGATTGATTGAGAGTGGAGCTATTCTGAATGCATTTAGCTGGAATTTTGTCCACAAGCCATTATGATGATTATTACATTTTTATTTTTAATATTCAAGAGAAAATGAATGAAACCTTCATCACCCTCCATATGATCTGTGTTGCTCAAGATAGATTATCTGTGCTTTGGGGATTAACCTTCCCTTCCCCTGGTTCAACATAACGGAGTTCTGTACAGAGTACGGTGGTCCTCAGGTGGAACCGGTGTTTCCCCGCCCGGCTTTTATTGTCTGTTTGTATTGGCTTAAAACTCCTCTTCCATGCAAGCTCATTCTCAGGACTATGAAAATGAAAGATAGCATCCAGCAGTTCACACGCTGGTTAGTCATGGTCGGAGGGAATTTCAGTTTTGACTGTTCAGAGAAAAAGATGTTATTAGATGCTGGAGAATAACAATGTTTGATATTGAAGTATTTGAATAATGAGTCCAAAATTGAGCTTGAAGTAAATTTTAGTCATCATAGACTGTGCCTTGCAGGCGTGGCTGATGGGAGACGAGCTATTCATACATCCTGCGTGAACAGGCGATGGCATGGGTCTGAGATGGATAAATGTTAACCATATGAAATTTAACAAGAACAAATGCTGGGTTCTGCAGTTGGGATGGTGTAAATCCTGGATGTATGTATAGACTGGGAGACAAGAGGCTGGCGTGCAGCCCTGAAGAAATGGATCTGGGGGTTTTGGTTGGTGGTAAGCTCAATATGAGTCCACAGGGTGCTCTGGTGGCCAAGAGGTCCAAGCATATCCTGGGGTGCGTTAAGCACAGTATAGCTAACCGGTCAAAAGAATTGATTGTCCCAGCACTGGTGTGGCCTCACCTCAAGTACTGCATGCCATTTTGGGCTCCACAATATAGGAAGAATATAAAAATATTAGAATGTGTCCAAAGGAAGGACAACAAAGATGGTGAAAGGACCGGAGGGCATGACTTTTGAGGAGTGGCTGAAGGTACCAGGTTTGTTCAACTTAGAGGAGGCTGAGAGGTGACCCCACTGCTGTCTACAACTTCCTCATGACGGGGAGAGGAGAGGGAGGTGCTGATCTCTTCTCTCTGGTGTCCTGAGATAGGAGGCAAGGGACTGGCTTAAGGCTGCATTGGAGAAAGTTCAGATTGGATATTAGGGAAAAGTTCTTCACTGAGAGGGTGGTCAAGCACTGGAAAAAGCTCCCAGGGAAGTGGTCACAGCCCCAAGCCTGTCAGTGTCCAAGAAGCTTTTGGACAACACTCTTAGATATATGATTTAACTTTTAGGTTGCCCTGTGTGGAGTCAGGAGCTGGCCTCGATGATCCTCATGGGTCCCTTCCAACTCAGGATATTCTGATTCTATGAAACATCTACTGCGTGCGTGATTTGCTATACAGCTTGGAGCTGATCCCTTCTGCTTCTGCTGAGGTACCCCGTACCTTATACCTTATACTTTACCTTGCTGTTCCCATCAAAGAGGCCTGTGCTTTCCCCTGCACTGGTGCACCTAATGGCTTGAACAATTTCTGCTCAGTTAAGGACACCTCAGGTTGCCTTTGTTTTCTTGGACAAGGATGCTTCCTTCTTCCATGCTCTGTTTTGTTGTATGGGAGGTGCTCAGTATTTATTTGCTGTCCTTAAAAATCATCAGTCATATTCTTTATTCTGATCTAGTTAAAGTTGTCTCTGCTTACTGCAGGGAGGTTGGACTAGATGACCTTTAAAGGTCCCTTCCAACGTAACACGTTCTATGATTCTTTACCCATTAAGAGTTTTCATCCCACGGGGTTAAATGGTGGTTCCCCGAGTTCCTCCTTGCTATTTTTTGCCCTCTCTCCATCAAGCTTGTTTGGCTGTTGCTCTGTGCAATAAAGCTGCTAGGTGACGTGGTGCTCCATACATCGTGTTAGTGTAGCGGCTGCAGTTTGCCAGCCAGCAGGTCACATTTCTCGGAGAGCTGTAGGAGCAGCCGTGCTTCTGAGGAGTAAAAGGTGAGGGGAGAGCTGCTGTCCTCGCCACTTTTCTAACTTTAGGGGCTGCAGAACATAGAGAGAGGATGGGTATGAGCTTCCTGCCAATTCAGTTGCGCAAAAATGGGGTGTGAACACGAAGTACATCCAAAAACCCACCACTTCTGAGACTATTTCTGTACCCATCCTGCTTTTTGCATGGTGTCCATGAGGCCCAATGATTTTAAAAGCACTTATTAGAATGTCCTCCTTATCTGAGGACAGAAGAGTTGGAAAAAAGTAGCTTTCTTGCTGTCTCCACTAGGAGCTCCTTTTTGGGCTTCTGGAACTTCAAAGGGACCAGGGGGACAGTTTCTACAAGCCAGGTAAACCTCAGTGTTGAATAAAGCAGTCAGTGGGCATGTGTAAGTCCAGAAGTTTATGCCAGCCATACTAAACACCCAAAGGAAAAAAAACTAGGGCCGAAAACCACACCGACTACTTGGGGGTTTGATGCAAAAAATAGTTTCTGTGGTGATAAAGATACTTAGCTTCCCTTCATCAATTCACCTGTGCTGGTCATCAGTGGATGATCTCCCCCCAGTCCTAACGGTTTTTGGTTGTTTTCTGGTACTAGTGTTTGGTGGGGACAGTTGCTGTGCGGCAGAGAACGGCTGCAAAATGTCTCGGTAGATCTCAACAATAAAAATCTAATTGTGTTATTCAATCATGCAATAACTTGCTTTCATCTGTACAAATAATGCAGCACAAATGACTAAATTCATAACTCAGAGGAAGCATTTCATGATTTTGCTGAACTTTTTTGAAGAGAACAACTAACTGTTAATTTTCTCCTTACTGTATTTCTGCTATTTTTTTAATGATATCACTTACATCTGAATGCTTCAGTGCCCATGTAATTTCCCTACTTGTATTTTTGAAAGAAGAATGACTAATATTTTCCAAATTATATACTGTGGCAATTAAAGGGAAAAGGGACCTATATGTGATTTGACTGAAGAAAAACAAATCTTTTTTTAGATTATCCCCCCCCTTTTAAACTAAAATTGCATTTCTTCAAGCTCATACCTATTCATTGACACCTCAAGCTATAAATTACCCGCCTAACACAACCCCATTAATTTCATACATTAGGACACATACATCAGGGCACGGCTCTACCCAGAAAGCGGAGTACAGCCCTACCCACACGCTCGCCGTGCAGCAGCAATAATCTGCAGGCACGCACAGTAATAGCAGCTGAAGAGAAGCGAACTGTTACTCTTTGTCACTATTAATATCAAGTTCAGTGTTCACCCAGAACAGTCACCTTCACAGAACATACAGAAGCAAACGTAGACGCAGGTTTTCCTGGCTGCCACCTCCTGCTGCTTAGCCGGGATTCTTCAAGTTGCTCCTGAAGCCGCAGCTCTTGGAAGAAGGTGATTACTGAGAATTTCAGCTGGGGTCAGCTGGCTGGTTGCGTTATCTTCCCTTTTTTTTTTTCCTTTTTTCTCTTTTTTTCTTTTATTTTTTCCTTTTTGTGTGGTGGAAAATAGCTTGAAAATACAACCCCCCCTAGACATCTAGAGCACAAAACCAAACAGTGAAACTCCAGCTTTTTTTCTTTTCTTTTTTTTTTTAAATTTCACTACATAGAAGGTTGAGAACAGATCTTGGGAACCACTAAGTAACTAACTGTAGGTAGCGCACACAAGAGCTAGTGCTCCCTTTAACCTTTATGGTTCAAATGGTAATGTTATTTAGTTAAGACCCATGTCACTGGGTTCTTGTAGTCTGCTCCTTTTTCTCACTGAATTTGAGTAAAAATATTGGCATAGGGATTTAAATCCTGATTGTGTTTCATCCACGTTTTAACATCGGAACATCAGCTGAAATCCCAATTTCATCTACTGTAATTGCTTATGTGCTCTGTGAAGAGAGATGCTTTCCTGAAGCCTATCAGGGTCTTAGTGTCAGTTAAAGTGGTCTTAAGTTGTGCACGAGGGCTTGCAGAAGCACGAGCCGAGTGGGGTTCATCTTTTCCAATGGATAATTTTAATCATAGCATCAGAGAGAGTCTTTCCCTCCTGTACAGTTCTTAGGGCTTTGCATTGCCTTGCTTTCATTATCCCTCACGTTTCCTCACTCTCCTCCCAGGAAGCTGCATGCAAGGCTGATTTCTTTTTTTTTCCTTTTGCCTTCTCTCTAGGAATGCCACTTCTCAGGTGTCGGCATCTCTTGCAGCCACCACAACAAACAAACAGCCGCTCTTTGAAGCAGAAGCTGAGGAGAGAGCGCCTTGCATCATTTTAGAAATCCAGTGGGCTTGGCTGGCTTTGCGGCTTTCGGCAACTGTGTGGAAATGGTTACTCCATCTCCAAAGGGTGATCCAGGTCTTTTAGACATCTCTTCCCCCCCGCACCCCCTTCTTTTTTTTTTTTTTTTTTTTTTTTTTCCAGATCAAACAAGCAGCAGTTCTTCATTTAAATTATCTCGATCATGATGTGAGTAGGAAGGCGCCTTCCATAGTTAGCATTGTGAGGGAGAAACCTGATAATTCATTTATTCCATGATAATAGCAGGGGTAGCTTTAAGGTTTTTACCATCTGTGCTCCTATGGGAAGGAGGAGCAAAGCCAATACAAATTTAACCTTCAGATTTATGCTTCTGTGCTTCTCCATTGTGCCTCTAAAGTTCTTCAGAAAAAATCATTAACCATTTCACTACTGCACAAGAAGAAAAAATATAGCTTCCAGACTACACTTTTATTTTATATCTTCAGCATGTATTTTAATTTTAGACTTTAATAACTATTCAAGGCAAGACATATATTTAGTGAGTGTTAAGTTTGATCGCATCTGTCTGTTTGTGTGACCAAAATATCCAAATCTAACATTAAATGCTGAATCTATCTTCAAAACTTTATCTCCTAGCAAGTAATCTCACAGTATACACAAATATTTGTGTGTTCTCACAGAATACACAAATAGAAAAATGCAAGTTGTCACTTATGCCTACTGCTTTTACAAGGACCAAACTCTTGTTGAAGTGGGAATGGGGACCTGAGATAAAAGGAAATTTTTAGCACAGTTGCATGCCAAAATTTAGGATAAAAATGTGTATTGATTTGTAGGTTCATCTGGATTTTACAGACAGATGACCTAGGAGAAACCAGGGATGTCTGAAAGTGGGCAAATGACCTATGAGCCAAGAGTCAGTTTATTAGACAAAGATCAAAATGTGACTGCATCCAAAAAGGATCAGTGCGTGTTACTCTTCCAGCCTTCAACTGGAAAGGACTGAATTTCCTTAGCGCGTTGTAAAATGATTAAAGGTTCGAGGTTAAAATTCAAAAATGGCTGCAAAGTTGGGGGCAGGCTTTAGAGAACAGAACTGGTTATTGTTGTGAGAGACAGGGATGGAATCGTATGAAAATCTATGCACTTCTTTGATTCCCTTTTATCTAGGTCCCTATCAGACCATGGAAATGCTTCATGTGTATTTTACTACATCTGAGTACTTGCTAATTACACTGCAAATGTTTAATCATTGCTACTTTCTTCTGAGCTTGCTCCAGAAAGTGGGGTCTTCAGGGGCAAAATATTCTTCTCACTCTGGATTGGCTAAAAAATTAAAACTAAAAACACTGTCCACTAATTTTCTGCAGGAAATTGAGTTTAGAGTTGAGTTTAGTGCTATACAATGTACTTTGTATACAAGCTTTACAGGGGGGGAAAAAAAGAGGTGTTTTTTCTTACTGACCTACATACTAATGGGTGCCATGGGATTCTCTGGCCATGTTGCACAGTGGGGTCTAGAGTCTGTCCCACAGAGAAAACCAGCAACATGGGAACACCTGAACTATACTTCCCATGATGCTCCCTGGCAGCCTTCCAAAACTCAGATGAGTCCTACTGTAAGTAATCAAAGATGGCTATATTTGGATTAACTGTACCTTGAGAACAAAGGCACTTAAACTAGGTCAGCGTGAGGCATTTTGGCTCTGCAAGTGTTATGGTTGCATCTGAGTGCCTCTGCGTTGCATGGGCTCAGCTGCTTGTTTTGGTCCTGACTGAGGAAATTTCAGTCATTGCAGCAATGGGATATCCAGCCTCTCTTTTGCCCTTAAATGCTGCTGCTGTATGGTTTAATTCACTGTGGGTAATGTTTCGACTTCATGCACGTTATTCACTCCTTCATCGCAGTAGAGAGTGGAGACCTGATTGTAGATGCCTCTGTTTTTTTCAAATGAAAGCCTTCAGGCTTTGGCCTGTGAAAAGTCGAAATTTTCTATGGAAAAAGTTGAGGATGCACTTGTTTTCATACTCACTAACCTTTGTTGTGAGGAAAAACCCTGCTGTTTCTGACTATCCATGGTCCTTCATCAACAGATACCTGTTTTGAGATGAAAGAAGCTGGGGCAGGGCAGCTGCCCCTCTGCCTGCTGTGCACAGCCCGTCTGAGGAACGAAAGGGGTGACCATGGTCCCGCCTCTTGGGCATCAGGAAGGCACCTGGTGGTTTGCCAAGTTCCATTTCAGACCACCTTCTCCGTAAACCATGGTAAAATATAGAAGAAACTGTTTCATCTGAGTAGGCTGCTGCTAGGGCAGTACATCTTCACAAACACTTTTGCTAAGAGGCATCTCAAGGAAGTCACTCACGTGGGAGTTGTGGTACCCATGCCTTTCCTTATTGATTTCAACAGTAAAGTCTCTAGCGAGAAGGGGATCTCAAAAAAAAATTGTATCTTGCAATGTTTTTGATAAAAAAAATCTGTTTTGGATAAAAATGTTGCGTTTATTGTTTGCGAGTTGCCTATCTAGGCAAATAATTGGGACCACTTCTCATGAAATCCATGAACTGAAGCTTCATTATCACCTTCCACTGGTAAAAGACAAGTCTAGCTTAGCATTGAAATGGGTGGAAAATTGGAGAGATTGCAAGCCTAGTTCCACTGTGATTTTTTTTGTAAGTTGGCTGGTTATTTTTCTTGAATTAAGAACTCATACTCAGCTTCATGCCTGATATCTTTGGCTTTGTCATGTGGTCCATAGGGTTTTGCAGAAAAAAAACCCTAAAACAAGCAGTAATGCACGTAGACAATTGTACAATGTTATGCCTGGGAGGAAGAATTGTCTGCCTAATCTCTATCTGGATGCTGTGGAGGAAAAGACTTTATTAGTTTATTTTGCTGTCTAAAAAAGAGGAACTCAATAGTTTTTTCTGTGTGTAGGTATGATCATAAATATGCCCTTGAGTCTTCCTGTTTCAAGGTTAAATAAAAGCAGTTGTGCAGGTTTCTGTCATATAAATAACTTCATAGAAATAGGAGAACAACCAAAAAAAAGCACAAATATTGCATGCTCACAGCAAGGTTTCATTAGCTTGTAAGCTACAGTATAAGGAAGAGTTAAGACTGCATCAGAAATTTTGAGATTTATGAGTATTCACGTACTCATAATGCTCATGCTTAAAAGACAGGACACCAGGAAATGATCACTTAAGTACTCCTTTTCACGAAAACCCACCTGGAACCTCAGAAATAAATGTCTGGGGTACAAGAGCAAAACCAGCCACTAACTTATAAAATATTCAGTCAAGGCATAGGAGTAAAACTCTTCACTGAAGAGCCAACGCAGGATGACTTCACCACTTTTCTTTTGCCAGGCTGTAGCCTGTGCTTTACCTGTGACACTCCCCTTCTTCTGTCCTGGATGGGACTTGGAGCAAAAATGATTGAAAGGAGAAATATAACCCAGTTCCCTTGGGAATTGGCAACACACATTTAAAAAGCTCACTACTCTCCACTTTGTAGACTCAAGAAATATCAACAAGCTCTGAAAAATCAGAGAAACAGAAAGTAAGAGAATCAAGGAAAAAAATTGATTTGATTTTATTTGATTTGAAGTTATTTCAGGGCTGACATGATTGTCATCTGATGCATAACACCAACTGAAATTTGCTGAGGCTGAATTGTACTCTACACTCAACAAGCAACTATATATATATCCAAGACGTGCTGTTAAGTCCATCTAGCAGGTCGAGAGTACCTCTGTCTACATCATTCTTAAAACCAACCTAAGTCTTTGGTGCGTGGAAAGCTGCCTCTGCTGCTCTTTCTAACCCTTTGGAAAACAGAAAGACAAGCCATGAGGCGGTTAATCCTTCATAATTCTACGAAAGACAAAGAGTTCATCCTTCAGTCATGCAAACTCCTACACATGTGAGTAACTTAAAGGACAACAGCAGCCCCCTTCGTGTATGTAAGCGTTTGCCGGATCAGGCGTTAGGCTGCATAGCAAACCACAAGGTGCTATTAAATTCACCAGCCCTACCTGTACTGGTGGTAGGTAGGTAGCAAGTTTATTGTCTTAACCTGAGGTGCTGATTACCTGGGACCAGACTTCCAGGCCCATTAACACCAGACCTGTGAGCTCGGAGATCAGCTCACTACTGATATTTCGTCAGGAGCAGGCAGGGCAAGCGATCCCTTTTCTGTTGAATTAAGCAAAATGCACAATGTGAAGTTTTTACAGGCTTTTTCCTTTTCTGCTGGGTTTGGGTGAGTTACAAAGATACCCAGTCCTTCCTGGACCCTACTGAAACGTTAAGCCCAAAACACGGTGAAGCAGTGGGATGAGCTGATAAGAGATGAGCACCGCTGTGTCACGCAGCCAGGGCAGGTTTGATTACTATTAGAAGACCAAAAGCCAGATTCACAGTAAATTATTGAACTGGGGCCCTGTGCCCGCTGACTGTCACGCTAGCGGTAGGAGCATGGCATAAATCTTCGGATCAAATGGTTTATGTGTTGCAGTCACGTCTTTCCCTGGGAGAGCTGTGGAAAGAAACACAAAGGAAAGCAGAAAACTTCAAACTTTGAGTAGGCAGTAGCCTCCTTGGTAACATTTTGGCATAGGTACGTTTTGTCGTCTTCTTGCCTGTTACTGTTTGATGATCATCCAGAAGTCACGTTTTACATTGGGGTGAGGAGGTTTTTAACATCTCTCAGCCAATTATACCCCAAATTACATGTCCTTACTAACACAGGTTTTCATTAAAGAAACAAAGAACATTTTTTCCCAAATACACGCTTCCTGATGTTGCCTAGATACAAATTTCTGTTCCTGCTCCCTAACCCTCCATCATCTGCTGCAAGGTGCTGGATTTTGCTGGGCTCAAGTCCTCTAGCTGAGAAAAGCCACTTGGTTTGTAACCAGGCATGTTAGCGGCTCGCTTCTCCGTTGTTATCCACAAGGTTAGCCACGGATTTGGTTTGACAAGCCATAGCTAATTTATTTGAGCTAAATTATATGAAAGCAGTTATCACATTAACTGTGCTCACAGCTCCACCTCCCATATTGTGTTTTTTGTTTCTGGTCTCCAGTTATAATATGGTTTTTTTTAGATTTTTGTTTTATCCAGATGCTAAGGATTAAATCATGGCTTTTTGGTTTCTAGTGTAATTGAATTTTATACTGTCTGGGCAGCCTTCATTTAAGAATTGCAAAGTGCTTTAAAAATGTTCCTTAATGAAGCTTCACAAAACTTGATTGAGGGAGGTAAATATTGTTATTAGCATGGTTTTATAGGTGGGTGAGCAGAGGGAGCTGTAGGGTATTGCAAATGCTCTCCAGGAAATCATTGGTACAGAATTCAAGAGCAGAATTGATCAAAAAACGGATTTAATTTTGCATGGAAAACAGCTACTAGCACTTTTTGACAAAAAAATCTAAAGCTGACAATTGCTACAATAACCATTCTTTTCAGTTGTCAGTCAAAACTTTAATTTTCTGAAAAACGGAAATAAATATTAGAGAAGAGCAAAGATATTTGACCGTGTACACTGAGGACAAGCAGAACAATGCACACATATATAAACTTTCTTCAAAGAATTCCAGTCATCCAGGTTCAGATGTCCAGCTATCCTGACACATCTCTCTTTTATTGGCTTTTTTTTTTTTAGATTAATAGGAGTTTATCACCCATCTTAGCGAAGTACCTAATTATTTTTAGGATATGTGACTCACATCCTTTGGAGATTCAGTAGATCTCATTCGTGTAGCTTAGCGGTTCTGAAAATCTCCGCGTGAATGTTGGAAGCTGAATTGCTTCATTTTTTATTCAGGTCAGACTTAGTGTCATCTGTGCCCTGGTTCCACTCCAATCCGGTGTCAGGAAGAAGTTCAAACTAATGGTTCAGTTTTACTTTGAGATTAAAATAATGGTCCGAGACAATCTTCATTCCATCTGTGTTTGGTTTGATGCCCTGGTTTTAACTCTGTTTTCAATTTGTTTGCATTCTCATTTTCTTCCTCTTTTTTTTTTT
>VYZM01009493.1:0-20603 GCA_013398915.1 Dromas ardeola | reverse complement strand
GGGGGGGGAAGGGGAAGGCATGTTAGCAACTACTGCTGAGGTACTACAGCTGGCAGTTAAAGTCATTTCTACTGGCAAATCAAATGGTTTGTTGAAGTCAAAGCTAGAAGGTGAAGTCCTCTTCCCTAATGGAGCAAATGGGAGCCCTGTCCTTGATGTTGAAGGCTTAAATGCTGTGTTTGACCTATAAAGTAGGGTAGCAATTATTTAATGAAAACCAGGAGTAGGGAAGATTACCAGAATATATGTTAACTTCCATTTCCTCGTTGCATCATGGCTGGGCACAGGGAGCTGCACAAGCACATTGCAGGGTGAGAACAATGCGATCTGTAAGCGTATATGTGCCTGGGATAGCAGGAGATGGTCTGCGGCTGGTGGGGGCCGCTGTGGTACCCAATAACCAATAGCTGTTACAGTGTGATGTGTTCCTGGTTCCTGTAACAAATTAAACTAGCAATTTCAATCCAGTTTAGGGCAAGTTTAGGACTATTGCAACAAGAATGGTGCAAATGATGATAATGGTGATATTAGGACTCAGTCATTTGAAATTGGGGCCTGCTAAGAAGCTCGTGGTGTTGGAGAGTTTACTTTTCAGTTATCAAAGTAGAACAGGTGGCTTAAACAAATGTTGGCTGAAGGGACAAAGGCTTTATAGGGCATGGAAAATCATAACTGACGCAATGTAGGTGAGGAGGAGTCCCCACCTTAGCCTTTCCTGGGGTGCTCAGCCTGCCACCTCTGCTGGACTCTTCTGGATGCCATCAGCCAGGCCCACTTCTCATCCTGGGGTGGGATCCACAACCAGTCCCACTCCCAAAGTGGCAAATAGCTGATGGACTAAAACTTGGGTGGTCTTTTTCTGTGCGTGGAGAGGTGGCACTTTCAGCTGTTGTATGAGAGAGGTATTGGCTGAATTGGCACATGTTGTGATTGTGTGTGTATTTCTGTATCTGCAACTCCAGCTGCCAAGGCTGTCAGGCCAATTGTTTTTTAGATTGGATAAGAAATCTCTTTCTAGGACTGAAGAAGGACTTACTAGTGCAAGAAAAATGCAATGTTCCCATTCCATATTTCTCTCATCATTATACTTTGAATTTTCCCAAGCTTCCTGATACAGATTTGAAGTAACAGTAAATAGCTGCAAATTCAGCTGTTTTGTCATTGATTTTTTTTTTTTATTTTGCATAGCACAAGTTTGAAGGCTCAGGATGGGGTGGTTTTCTGTTGGCCTGGAAAGCACAGGGGAAGGTAGGGCAATTTTTGGCTTTTGCTAAATTTAATCACTAAATTTTGCAAAGCTTACTAGAAGAATGCAAAACAATATTGACTGGAAATTCTCATGAGTTAAGTGACAAGAATGAGCTTCAGAATAGGGAAGTGTCCCAATATATGAACGTTGTTCTGACTTTCTCAATGCTATTTGTGAAGCTTTTCAGACTGTCCTGGACTCCTCTTTTCAGGCCCCTTCCAACTTTTGCTTGATCCCTGTAAACTGGTAGCAGCTTATTCTAACATCTTTTCAGGGCTATAATTTCAAATTTCACTTCTTATGCCATATGTTTGCTTTTCTAACAAAAAAAAAAATTCCTCTAAACCAGGCTGAAAATTTCTGGATGCTGAGATGTGGAAGCAATTTTTTGTTAGCTTTCATTAGTTTGTTTAAAATGCGTTTTCGCCAGGAAAATAAATACTAAAATATTTTTTTCATGAAGGCTGCTAAAGAGTTGGAACATCTTTCTTCAGTTCTTACGAGGCCCTGCTTTCGGAGTAAGTCCTGTGAGGAAAATTATTATTTCTCATGAACACCAGAGCATAAGCGCTTTCCATTTCATGTGTTCACTGATTTCACTGTACATCCTTACTTGAATTCAGCCTTGTTGATCCTAAAGAGAAACAGGAGAGGTCAGGTAGGGTTTGAGACCAGGAAGGAGTTCAAGATGTTTACCTGCCTGCTGAAAGCGTGGCAGAAGGGAAACATCAAAATATTTAGGGCAGAAATCTTTTCATGAAGCCTGGGGATAATGAAGTTGAAGAGTTGTGTGGCGAGAATGTTCTTCATAGCCGTTTGTGCACCTGTACAAAGGGTCAGGCAGTTTGGTTTGCATAGCTGCTGTAATAGATATATTTTCAAGGATGTACTAGAAATGTGGCCAGTTAGAAAACTAAAATCAATTTTAATTATTTTAACCCTGGTCATGGTGAAGATGCCTTCCTTCTCACTACTATGAAGTGTGTAAATCTTGTAGACAGGGACTAACCTGTGCTCACCAGATATCAAAAGAAAGGTGCTCTGCATGTAGCTGTTTTGCGGTGCTGTTTTCTACTGAGTTAAATATTTGCAGCTCTCATCTCTAGAAATCACATCCTGGTTATACTGGGTACCTTAGCAGCAACAAGGTCTATCAGGAGCTGTAGCCATGTGCCTTGTCAGACTGCTGCATTGCTTTTCTTCTTCTCCAGGAGTGGGCTCCTGGAGCCCTCTTGTGAGCCGCAGGTGTGGTCTTCCCAGGTTATTAGATGAGGAACCTGCTAATAGCCTATATTGGGTTAAATTTGGGGGTGGCTTGTGAGCTATTTGCAGTTGAGCCTACGGCAATGTGAGAACTTGTTCTTTAACTTCCAGGTTTGCCTTTGAGTGCAGGGATCCGGAAACTTGAATGATAACCATGGTTGCTACTCTTAGTTCATGCACTTGTGCATCAGCAACTGTTGCCAGCTCTTGTAACAATGTTAGATTTAATAATTTTTCTTTAAAAAACAAATGTGAATGCAAAGTCAGAGTCCAGTCTTGAACCTGGGTGACCCTACATCTGGATGATTGTGGAGCTCTTCTTTGCGCTAGCAAAATAGCTTCTGTGTAGTAAGGACTCAGCAAGCATCTACCTTTTGCTTCGTTCCCACTCTTGGTATAAATTAGATGACTCTGCTCTGATCGCTCATCCAGGTGATTGTATCAGGGGTGGTAGTTGATAAACTGTGAGACATCAGTGGAATTAAGTTAAATTGCTGGAGACAAAGGAGCTCCGAACCCCCTCCCTGGCTGGCAGATCAGAGAAGGATTTAACAGCTTGAGCAGAAATCGCTCCATTGAAAGAGAGGTAGTGCAGTTACATTGATGCTCAAAGTAGAAAGCTAAAGGTGTCTCTTCTTAAACATCCAGTGGGCCTTAATGACTCCCCTTTTCACACCCTGGAGCATTCCATTTGCCAGAGAAAAAAGCCAGTTACATAAAGCGTTTTTGTATGTGAATCCTCCTCCTATAACACTCCTGTCATTTCAGGATGTTATTCAAAACAGGCTGATTATGATTGCTTCTCAGAGCCCACGGAGGTGACTTATTAAGGCATCTCTACTTGCTTCTTGCTACTGGTATGCAAGACACCTGGGCTGCATTCATGAGCTATTTCTGTATTTCTCTTGGAGCTCCCTTTAGTGAGTCAAGATAGTCACGCTCTTAATCCACAGAGTTGTGTTACGTGTTGCTGTTACATGAGTTGGAGGTGACTGCTGAGAAACTCTGGAGCTAAATCTGCTATATGATATTTTTAAAATAATATTTTTTTTTGGCAGTTCTTATAATTTAAAGGGATCAGGGTAGAGCTACGCAGAGGTCAAAGGGGCAGCAATACTATGGGTAGCCATGCATATGCTAGCTTTAAACCAGCTAGCTCAGTTGTCAGAAGTGATAAAGAATGCAGGAATGGTCCTCAGAAGAGGATGTAAAAGCCCGATTGGACCTTAAGTGCATACTTGTGCTGTCAGCTTGTGATGGAGATCATGAATGTGTCCTGAGTGACCATGCAGTAAAGTTAGCCAACCACGCTGGTAGCTGTTTAAGCACCTTAAAATATGCCATGCTTATGTGCTTAGGAAACAACTCTCACAGTGGTTCTATTTAAATAGTATGATTATAATACAAACTCTTAAATCGAGGCCTCTGGGATGTTGCCTTCTTACCATGCCAAATGTATGAAAATCTCAGCTCAAGCTCCCCTTGCACCCATAGGTTCAGGCAGGGAGGCAGGAAATATAAGGCTATTTTTTGCCAACATCCAGGACACAACTTATGCAGGAATTTTAACATTAAAAATATTACTTTGAATTTTATTTGGAAGTAAACTTGTAGCCTGAGCTATTGCTAGATATGGGACTTCTAACCTTTATTCTCAAACCTCTTTGACAAGGGTGGGACGTATGTTGTTTGTGTCCATTGGCTGTGGGGCATTAAAATGAGAATAATTTGCATTTACAGCTGTTGTAAGCTCTCTTTCAATTGCGTAGTGTAAGAGCACCCTTAGAAAAAATGAGAGTTGCCCTATGAGAATGGAAATGAGAAGAGATGCTACAGCCCCAACTATTTCAAAATTCTAGATAAGCAGCAAATAATTATTCTTGCTGTATGCAGCTCAAACTGAAATAAAGTGGGAATCCTACCTATTTTTTTTCCCAAACTTGTATATTACAACATAACAACAAACAAAATTTTAAAAGCACTTGAAGTTAAATGATTGGTTTAGATTGTGTGCTTTTTAAAAAAAAATAAGATGCCTTTTTATTAGTCTCACAAATTTTAAGCTTTTGGAGCTTATGTTTCCAAGCTTACCAATAACAATGGTATGGGAAGATGTGAATTTAAGCCAGGAAATGGAAGGTGTGAATCTTTCATAATAGCATGATTCCAGCAGCTGGGGTCCACCAAAGTGCTCAGGTTGTCTCCCAAATAAAAACTTTGTGCTGCAGTAAACTTTTACGGGTGATGAAAGCCACAGCATGCTTTGCCTTTAAGGCTTCACTTTTAGGACATGAATAAAATTCTAAGGCCAACTTTCTTTTTCTTCAACCAAGAAGCCACGTTTTGCCCTCCAAGCCTGTCACAGCCATTTAGTGGATTAGTGGCCATGGCCTTGGATGTGGCACCCTATTAACAAGCGTTGCTCTGGCTGGGAGGGGCTCAGGGATACTGGTGACTGATCCAGCTTCGGTCCCACGTTGCACGGAGGTGAGTGAGGAAATACCGTGGTAGAGAAGGTGTAAGCACGAATTGAGTGAACCGATGAGTCCTCCTGGAGCTGCTCTGGAGGAAACTGGGCAGGATTTTGAGTTTAATTTGTTATCTTGTTGTTAATTTATTTGTTATTAACATCAAATCCCTGGAAAGAAGGTGAGTTTATAGACTCTAACCAGCGCACTGACTATCTGAGAAAGCATTGGAAAAGATAGCAGCTGACAAACCATGTTGTAGCATTGATTTTTTTTTTTAAGTTCTCAATTGATTTCTAGTTTAAAATCAATGCTGTGATATGACCTAAAGACAGGAAAGAGGCTGGTCATCTAAGAACATATTTCTCCAAGCACCTTTAAAAGATCAGCTTCATCATGTTCCACAGCAATGTCAAAATCACTTAAATAAAGCAACAGTACAAAGCTCTCTTTTTTTTTTTTTTTTTTAAAGCTTTCTTTTAAAAGGAAAGGTTTTGTTCACGTTGGCATCTTCATTATAAATACACACTTACTCAAAATAACAAGTTTAGTTGGGAGAAATGAAAACAGCTTTGTTTCCAAAATAAGATACGAAGCATTTGCACTTAATCACAGTTACAAAATAGTCTCGTTGCTTTTAATAGTAATTCAGAAACTAGAGGAGCCTCTGCCCCAGTCAGCAGCTCTGCTTCCAGCCTAACCGTGTCCAGTAACTGCCCCCCCGCCCCCCTTCTTTCACTTACTGGACTGTTTGGTAGGTGATCACACACCAGACCTCACGCTCTCACCAGTAAACTTAAAACATCAGCCTCTTGCCCAGCAGCTCCACCATTTCTCCTCTATGTCAGGATGGTTATTTATTCTTTTTACTGCATTTGCTAGACTTCAATTATACAGGAATATTCTTGTAGGTACCACTGTCTAGGACTTGAGGGTGCCTTCCTCTTTGCTGACATGCTCCGCTGACAGCTGGCAGAGCTGCTGTCTCAGCACTTCCTCTTGGTGGTTGTTCCGTTTTGTTGTACACTAACATCGCTTTATAAATCAATAATAATCGTTCCCTTAATTGAAGTTCTGTGACTGGAGGTTTTGTGTTTACTGGCGTAGCATTCAAACCTCGCAATATGGCCTTGCGCTGGTGTTATTTAACACGTGGATGTGAGATACTAGATCCACTTAAGCACACGTTTTCCTTCTGTTAATTTGAAATTTGGTCCATTAATATATATTTTTCTTCTGGCTACAATTATGGTAATGGAGGATTTCATAAACCCTTACGACAATTTTTTCACTAGGAACATGAATAGTGCATGTTCAATCAGAAGAAACATGCTAATTCTTATGTTCTGTGTGTGTATGCATATGTGTATGTGTACATATATTATTTAGTACTATGAAAATTAGCCCCGTACCACTTTCACTGGTTTGTGCTGTGGTCAGTGGCAGTGAGAGAACCCAGGAACAAGCAGGCCTGGAGCTATGTGCCAGTTCCTAAATCCACCTAAAGTGAACTTAAAGGGTCTTTCCATCAACCTCAACGATTTTAGAAGAGTCTCTATGTGGTTTCAGGTATAGGAGAAGGTGTTGATTTTGTGCTGGGGTACGGAGCACTGCCATAAACAGGTGGGAAGTAAAACTGCACCAGCAGTTCCCACGCTGTGGTTATTCTGTTCTGATGGAAATAAAGTTCCAGTGGAAATACCTTTTGCCTGGGATTTATGAAGGAACATCTCAACTAATGAGTTTTCAATATATGTTGAGCCCCAAAGAAACTCCATGACAGTGAAAAAGTAAGCACGGTGTGCTAATAAAAAAAAAAAAAAAATAAAGGAGGAAAAAAAATGAGGTGTGACAGGTCAGCTCTGGCCAGCAATCAAAATCCCACCCAATCCCTTCCTCCATCCTGCTAAAGCAGCAGAGGAGCAAGAAAATAGGAAGAAAAAGAACAAGAAATCTTGTTGGTAGAGGTGAAGACAGGGATATTGCTTACCAGTTACCATTGCAGGCAAACAAGACTCTAATTTAATTCCCAAATAATATATATTTAATTACTGATTTGGGTGTTGGGGAACAAAAACTAAAGCAAAACACCACAACAAACATTAAAATTCTCGGTGAAAACACCATGGGATGGAGATAACCCCTGTTCCCCCATGGGACAAACTCTGGAAAGGATTGATAGGAGATATGGAAAACTATGAACTCCAGCATCCAATGTGATTTTGTAGAGAGGGAAAACAGTTGTCTTATGGCCCTAGCAAGGGAGAGCAGCGAGTAGGAGCAGGATGGTGATACTAACTCTCCATGCTGTGGAGAAATATTTGAATTCTGTATCTAGTTTTGGTTTCCACACCTTGGAAGTAGGGTAAAACAGTGGAGATGACACAGACTTGTGAATGTTATTTTTGGGGGCAAAATCACATGTTTTTTTTCTTGAGGGATTGTAGGCATGTCCATAGCGAGCTAGGTACAGCAGTATGGAGAGTCCGCGGTTGGTGGTGGACAAGTGAGTTTGTACCTTAGAAAGCACCTGGTAGCTTCAGTGCAGTGCTGCTGTGTTAGGAGTTGTTCTGCTCCTTGTGGTCCTCTCAGTGGAGCTAATCACCCTGGGGGCAGGACTGTATGAGAATGCTTCTCTGCTCGTGGGACCTGTGCTAGTGTTTCTGCCCTCTATACGTGCGTTCTGAAGTCCCTAGGAGAAAAGCTGGTCATCTCTGCTCTTCCCTTAAGCAGTTCATCTTCATGGACTTGTTGGGGTACTATGGGGATGCAGTGCACAAGTACACTTGCTAAAAGAAAACACTGGTTAGCTAGCCTGGAGACCCTTGAGCTCTTAGCACCTCCAGGCCTCCATTTCCTTCTCTGTAAAACCTTGAAATCAAGGGGAGAAAAGTTTTGGGTTTGTTTTTTTTTCAGTCTGGAAAACATCATGAAATGGGCTTGGCTGGCACTGCTCAGCTCTGATTAAAGAACACTTTGTTTGGATGGGCATATCTAACAGAATAATGTCTTTGGCTTGCTTTTTTAAATGTTTGTTTTCTGTTGTTGTTATTACAGTATATAATGGAGCTTTTATGCTTCAGCTTTCCCTCCGAGACATGAAAGGAAGTTAACCTAAGATTGTTGACGTTTATATAAATCCAGAGAGGTGAATAAACATCACTGTGCTTCCTGTTAACTGCTGGGCAATCAAATAGTGGCTGATAATTTAGTTAACTCGATGACCTCTCTTTTTTTTGCTGCAGTTTGAAACATTCAGAGAGTCAGGTACCTGGCCTGTTATTATCCCTATAGTATCTATTGGTGCATTCAGCAGAAAATCTTGCACTATGTACAAATCTTCCATTCTCCATGTTCATAAATGCCTGGCTAATTGCTTATTATCATATTGAAAAAGCTGCATATTACAGAGCAGATGCCAGCAATTCGAACGGCTGGATGAAGCTTTGGGTACCTACTTCAGTCTGCTCAGTGTGGCGGCTGTGAGAACAAGAGGCACGGAGGAACACTGGGAAGTACAAGCCAGAGACAGCCTTCTTAAGAATCGGGATAGTCAGCAGTAAATGTTAAATATGCTGTTAGAGACCAAAGATTTCCCTGCTTTAATCCTTTGGCAGTAAAGGAATACATTGTATGAAATAGATGTAACAAGTGGTTTTCCACAGAGGAAGCATGCTGATCGTCTCCCAGCAAATGCTGGGATAACCTTTTTAGTCTTGTTTGTTTGCTGTGTATCTTTTTATTATTTCTGTCATTCAAATCCTGTTGTGTCTTTACCTACAGATAGTGAATGTGCATCTGATAAATGCTCTTTTGAGCAGCTTTGAAAAAGCTGTTTGTAAGATCCTAGGCTCTTTTCTTCCCCATGTCTCTCTCACCAATTAATGCACTTGCTCAAAGAAATCTCAAGAGCACTTTACCAAACACTGCCTTCCCCCTGCACACAAGCTGCTCCTTTCTGCCCATGCATTCCGCTTCAGTTTTGCCAGCAAAAAGAGTCTGTGCTGTAAAGCGTCCTGGATCAGGGAACTGATCCAAGTTGAAAATAATCTGCCAAAAACCTGAGTCCTCCTTTAGTAGGAGTGGCTCCTTGGTTGGTTTCAGAGCGTGGATGTGTCTACCCCCACTCCTCAAGAAAAGGCTCAAGGGCAGAAATAGCGACTGGGGCAACTTAAACCAGTGTCACTGGCAGAAAAGTATACGGAACCACAGTCTTACTAAGATACATTTGTCTGTTCTTATTTATTATTTTGTGTCTTTTCTCCATAATGCATACCGTGGTGCCTCTGCAGTGACTTCTCATGGCTTCATAACAGGGCCTATAAACTATTCCACCCCAACACATGAGTTCAGATAATATCTCACGGGATGTACTCGCAAGGTTAAGGCTCGAGAGGCTCTGATATCTGCTGGTGCCTTCGGATACTCTGGTTTTTAGTGCATTGAGAATGCTTGGATGAATGCTGTCTGGTGGGGAAGATTTATTGCCTGGAAGTTACCCAAGTTGTTATCGCTCATTTATTTTACACCGTCCCAGCGCCATCCTCCAGACTTACTCTGTCGTCTTGGGCAATAATCCTACTGGGCCAAATCTTAGCAGGCAGAAACTGGCATATCTCTGCTGAAACAGCTGAAATTAGGTGTGAGGGTGGAGCATCAGATTATGGAACATAGGAGTAGGAGCAGCAGGAATCAGCCTTGTAAAACCTCATCATCCCTTGGGATAAGACCGATGCAAACAAACAGTCAAAGTGTATGCAATTTTCTTATTTTCTGTCATTTCCATCTCCAATTTGGGTCACTTGCCTGCTATTACAGTATACATTTTAATAGCCCATATGTGTAGCTAAAAGTGTTTGCCTATAGACAAGCAGAGGTCACACAGGTCCAGCCGCTGCTCCTGAGTTGAGGAGGAAGTTTGGCTCGGCTGAGTTACCTGGGTCACCTCAATCAGACACTTCAGCTGATGTAAAGTACTAAATAAACTCTGTGGAACTGAGAAACATGTACTAAAATGTTACATGAAGAAAAGTACTTCAGGTTCCAGAATTTTGGATTTCTCCTGCCTACTTGCAAAAATACACTGTTCCTTTTAGTCTTTAAAAATTACGACATGAGGCTTTAAGGACAAGAGAGATCGAATAAGTACCACGTAGGGTAGGCACGGTATTAACAATAGTGCATCCTTTCCCTTTTCTCTCCAGAGTAATCTCTGTCTGCAGCATTGTCCTATCACAGTAATTTTTCTTAAATTGTATATTATTTATCTATTTTTGAATATATCTATATATCATTGCCAAGAGTAACGCCAGTGAGATGCTGGTACAGAGGAGACATTTGTTTCTCCTCCCTTTTTCTCATGGACCTGAGAGGATCGTAACTCTGACAACTGCAGTTTGGCTGAGCCAAAAGCAAATCAGAACAGACATCGGAGTAAATGAAATGGTATTAATCAAGGCAAAAGGTGATCATGACACAGGCAAACGTTTTGACTGCTGGGAAGAGCTGTGAGGCAGCAGCAGAGCCAGCTGCAGTAGGAAGTGTGGTTGCCACCTCTTGAGAATTGAGTGACAGATAAAGCTGCTCTGGGAAGACCAGATTGTTGTCTTTGCCTTTCCCACGGTGTTTTCTGCAACACAGTTACCTGATTCTTTTTAGTCCATCAAAAAAAAAAAATCCTTCTCATTCTTTCACTAAGGTCTGATAATAACCACGTCTGCAATTTGTCTAGTCTAATTTCACAGGTTGATTATGTGAAAGGGAGGTAGAGCTGGGTGAGTTATTTAGGAGTTATATATTTAGTTAGGAGTTATTTATTGAATGCCAATGCAATATGCCCCTTCTTAACATCCAGGTTGTCACTATATCAGCTGTCTGGCTGTCAGGAGAGTGTAAAAATGTTTCTGGGCTGACTGAAAGATTTTCTGAAGGAAACACCTAGGAAGCTTCCACTTGCATGCAGATCACTGAAGGAAGACAGCAAAGAAGGGTGCTCTGAAGCTTCAGGGTGATGTTTTCCTTAGAGAGAGTGGTTAAACTCATTTTGCTGCTTTTCCATGTTAAGACGGAAATAATAAGGCGAAAAATACAAAGGTGGGAAAAAAGTTATCCTACAGTAGAAGGCTAGGTTTGCCAGAGAAAGCCATCTAGTGGTCACTGTGTACTCTTCTACACCTCTCTCTCCACAGCCTTGCAGGCATCTTGCCCAAATGTTGGGGCTTTTAGCCGTCACAGAGGTTTTCTACATGCTGTAGGTTACATGCTGACAGGGCTGTAGCTGTACCCCCAGAGCAGCGATGGAGGATGGAGAGGGCTGGCCTCTATTGAGTAGGGCAAGTAAAGTGAGATGACCCACCTGAGCAGAAAAGAGTCAGGTTGCTGGTGAGAAATTTGGTGAACAGCAGAGGACACCAAAGGTTGCGGCTGGTCTGGAAAAGCACTGCCAGAAATGAAGTGACTGAAGTGCGTAAGCCTGTGCTGAGCATCAAGAGTGCAGTGACCCCAGCTGTGCCCGGGACGTACACATGACAGCGGAGTAACAGCCCCTGCTAGCACATTGCACGTGTTAGGAGATCTAAACACTGTTTCACCAAAATGCTCTGTGGATTAGTGCTGAACTTATTAAATTGTTTCATCCTCCAAAAAATTTCATTTTAAAAACCCAAATGTTTTTGTTTTGACATATCCTAAATGTTTTGACATTTACATACAATTTTTAAAGTTGAAAACCATGGAGTCTGGGCAGCAGCCTTCACTTAATCACCATATGCAGTTTTTCCACTTCCCCTGGAAAAAACAATCAATCAACCAAAAGTATTTCATATTAACCTAATTCTCTAGTTCAGTCAATGAACAAAAATCATGAGTATTTGCATTGTGAGGCCTTAGTTTAATGTCCACTTTAATCTTTAAAATGATACTTTGAGACCTTGTCATCTGCTGCTATCGGAGCTGGCACCATAAACTTTTCAAAAAGTATTACAGACTCCACGCTGGAGGTACATATTTATTAGGAAAACAACCATCTGGGCAAAACAGTGTAACAGAAATGCAAGGTTTCAGAAAAAGGCAGTGTAAGTGCACCCAACGCAGGCTGTGTGTACTCCTTTTATGTTTGCACAGTAATTTTCCTGCCCTGCAGAGAGTAACTAAAATATTCCTAGTGTTGTTCTGCCTCCACCTATTCAAGTGACACACTGAAGTCCTGCGCAATTGCACGTGTTCCTCTGAGCAAAGTGCTCCTATCTTTAACTTCCAAAACTACATCCATCCTGCTGATATATGTGTGTTACGAGGCCCCCTCTGCAATCAATCTGTAAGAGATTTAAGTTTGTGCAGAGGCTGGAAATCTGTGGCAGGCTCTGGGGACCCCCTGACCAACCCCTAGAGCATTGACCGAGACGGGGACTGTCATGCAGCCTCAGTATGTTTTTGATCTCTGTGGCTGTTACAGAATTAATCAGGCCTAATTTTTCTCAGAGAACTGGTGAATAAGCATCAGTCTTGCAGTCTGTGCCTAGGCAAATTTTGTAAGACTGAGCATCCAGTTTTGTTTCTCCTCTGCCCTGCCCCAGACCAACGCGTGCATGTGGCCACTTCTGCGTGATCCTGGTCAGACAATCGTAATTATAAGAAGGTTGTATTGCAGGGTAGCACAAAGATCATCAAGAGGGCTGATGAAGTGAATGTGTGTGGTGAATATTTTAAGGTAGGTAGAGGCGAACAGTCAACATCAGTGGGGGAAATGCAGCAAAGTAGACAAACCCAGAAGAATTTTTTTCCGCTGTGAACCGTTCCAGGGGCAAAGACAAAATTTTAAACAATTCATTACTGCAGTGGCTGAGACTAATTGCACAGCTTCTAAAATGTCTTCATAGTGCATGTATTATGGATTAAGCCACAAATACAATCCTGTTATTAAAATCCGGTTCCAATGTACGTGGGAGTTATGAGGCTCCATTTTTCAACTTTTCCAAAACTTTTAAGGGGGGGGGGAAATTCACAAGTGCCCTTAGGAGCCTAATTCTGATTTTCAAAAAGATCCCAATGAGCCCTGAGCTAATCAAAAGCTGGTGGGATTTTTTGGCTCCTAAATCTGTCCCTTGCCAATATCAAAACTGTAGCACATGAAAAGAGAGCCCAAACTTCCAGTAACGAGGAAGTAAAGAAAAAAACATGCACATTTGATATTGCTTTTTCTCTCTCCCTTTCTTTTTTCCCATCCCTGGTAAACTATTTAGAGCTAGTCTGGGCATCCAGCTAATGAATCTTTATAGTCTTGGAGTTTGCAGTATTGCACCGTGAATGACTACGGAGCAAGCTGACTTCTTCAGGTGCAAAGCTACAGGGAGGAAGGGAGAGTGGGGTGTGTGCCTCAGTAGCAAGCAGTCAAACCCATCTTCTAAGAAAAGAAAAGGCTTGGCAGTTTCTTCCAGTTTCCTTCATGTTTTTTTTTTTTTTTGTTGGTTGGTTTTTTGCTTGTTTCTTTTGAAGAGCACAAGTACAAGAGAGGATATCAGGTCAGAAAGGATCATTTTCCCTGTCAGATGGAACAGAAAAGGCTCTAACTGGGTGATCTATCCTTCTCTTTGCCAACACCATGTAAAACAAATCGTGCTAACAGAGTCAGCAGGCCGCGTTTCCTCCTGTTTTCAGCGTAACTGCTCATTTTAAGTTGTTGCTTTAATAACCCAAAGGATTTTTCATAATGCTTTAAAGGACTTAAAGCACGAAGACACTTAAAGAAATGAGATGTCAAGTCTTTAACTAATGGGATTATATAATAGAGACCCTTTAAAGATGGCTTGGCCTAAGTGATACAGCAGCCATAAAGACCTTATTATAGGTCAACGATTTATTTTGTGGACAATAGTCCCATTTGAAGAACTCGTGCGATCAGAATTTAGATTTGTGCAAAGTGCTTAATGTTATTGAAGTGTCTTAATATAAATGCGTGAGGTTTCCTGAGCCAGCTGTGTAGGCTTCTCTCTGCATTTCTTTTCTAGAATGCTGACTCTTTTGCATGTTTTAATTAATAAATGAAAAAATCTGTAAACTTTCTTCTTTCAAAACACCATTTTTATTTCTTTCTGGACTATATTTTTGCTGGAGCAAGAGGGAGGAAAAAGTCACCGCAAACTTTTTTAAGAAGAAAAAAAACCCCACCAATTCATGCTTTAGTATTTAACAATGCAGCAATGTTTCTTTAAAAACAGCACAAAACTCAGCTGTGGATTAAGGCCTGTGCCTGTAAAGTTTGACTGTAAAAGGTGAGTTTTTTCGTAAAGATATGAGCATTTGAAAACATAAGGTTTTATAGGAACCACACTGTGTCTTTATTGCCTTCACTGCTGGTGAAAGTCAGGATGCCTTATGGGAAACATAAGGAGCATTTGAAGAGATGTGAATATCCTAAATATTCTGTGGTCAAATCTCACCTATGGATTCTCCACTTGCTCTATAAGCATCTTTCTCTGTGGTGTTTAGGGCCTGATCCAAACAAACTGGAGCTCTTGTATGGACTTCCAAAGCCTTTAAATCATGTCCTAAGTGCCTTACTGACTAAACACACCTTATTTTGGTAGATTTCCCCCTGAAATCAATGGGAACTTTCCCAAGTTAAGGAGTGCTTTCCTTTGTACCTCCAAAGAGTGTTGCAGATAACTTTGGGAGATCTGCTTTGGTTGTCCGTGCTTTTGATTTGAATCACACCTGTTGGCACAGTGCTGCTGTTATTTGCCGCTTGTTTCAGTTCACAATGATTGGGGTTCTGTGCCTCAGGTGCAGAAGTGGGACTAGGGCAGGCATGGCACCCATCCCGTGGCTCTTGAGCTCCTGAGCGATTCACATATGGATCCCATACTGCACCTATGTCATATCACTGGCACACGAGGGCTGGCAGCTGCCGTGAATTCCTCACTCTTGAGGACACAAGCATCAGCTCTGATGATGATGCATTGCCACGCGAGCAACAGGCATGCTCATCATTGCTGTGGCCCCAGGGATGTTTTGAGACTTTTGCAGAGAACCACTATCATCTCCACCTTCTGAGCTATTTCTGTAATTTGCCCTTTTTTCAGCATTTTTGTAGAGGTTGGTTACACAGCTTATGAGGTCAGGAAAAATGGCAACTCTTGGTCTAGGAGTAGATCCTGTTGGTAGAGTTTTCTTGATGTTAAGCCAGGATATCATCCTGGTGAGTCCAAGGGAAGGAGACCCACCTCCCTGAGGGTTGCTGGGCTTACCAGGGGAGACAGGTGGCTGGTACCTACAGCTGCAACTTTACTGCTGTGACTATAACACCTCTAAGTGACACGTAAGGGAGTTGTCTGTCTCTAATCACCCACTACAAAGGACTTGAGGGGTAGGAGAATGAAACCCAGTGATGACTGGAGTGCTTCATTAATGTTAGTCTTGAGTTCACATTTCACAAAGTTTACATATGGTTACAGATTTTAAAGAACAGGGAAAATATATAAGCACAAGACATTTTCATCTGTTTCATCAGATACACTGATCCCAACTAGGGACTGTGATGTGCTATTTGACCACTCATTTCTGCTCCAAACCTGCCTCTGGTCTATGCCTGTTGCAGTCATTCATGGTTTTAAGGTGTCCCGTTTCCCCAAAAGGAAAAGTAATACCACTTTTGTTTTGCTGCAAGACGCCCAAGGTATATCTGCATTGGAGCACATAGAGAGACTTGGGCTTGCTCTTGCTCTGCTCTGGGGAAAATGGGGAACCTGCTCCAGTGCTGAACTGGTGAGAGCTGGGTGGGAAAGAAAGGGGCCATGGCAGCCCAAGGCCGACAGACCCCAGATGGTACGTCCCTGCCCTCTGTTAGCTCCAGGCGCTGCTTAACCATGCTCTATTTTGCAATGTAAGCATTCCCCAAGTGTCTTCTCTGAGGTCTACAAAAGGAACTGACCCCAGGTTAGCTGAGTCCCTGGCCAAGCCCCCATCTCAGGGGCGATATATTTTGCTAGAAAGGCAGCTCTGTTGCAGGCAGGGAGAGGGGTCTGATCCAAACCTGACTGAAATCTTCAGTAGGATTTCGATTAAGCCCGCAAATCCTGATTCTGCAAAGATTTAAGCTTGTGCATAACTTTACATATGTGAATAGTCTCATTGAGGTCAAACGAATTAAAATAATGCATGAATAACGAATTAAAATAATGCACCTGCTTAAGTCTTGGCAGTATTGGGGCCATAATGAACTGGAAAAAAGCAGGAAAGGAAAAAAGCTGACTTTTTCAGAGCTATTAAGGTGTTATTTCAGAAACCTAGCCAGTGACAATTGTATTTACATGTACCATGCAAAGACTAAATGAATGGGAGTGTTTGTTCATCCGTGTCATGTATTTGGGTCAATAAGGGATCCCATACGGCTTCAAAGGTTTGGCTTGTCTATTCTACACAGAAAAGCACCTGCAAGTATTAGTTTTGCAGCCTGATCCTAGATGGATCAGTGGGTGTTTTTACTGTACAGAGACTGCAGGATTGGGATTGAGGCCTTATTAAAAATGGGCCTGTACTGAAGGAAAAAACAGTGTCACAGGCTGAGTGAAAGGTCTGCACTGCTGCAAGGGCTTCGTTGCAGTGTGAGAAGCTGATTCCTCTCCAAAATAAGGGTAGGAGAAGTTAAATAAGTTCTTACAGGGGCAAAATGAGCCCTGTGCTAAATCAAGGTTTGAGCTGAGGGGTGAGGGTGATACGTGCTGGTGCCTGCGATGACTTTGCTGGTCACTTGTCCTGTCTTCTTCCCTCCCCTCTGCCTTCAGTCCCGAGTTTCAGACCCTGGGCACCTTTCAGCTGCTGCTGGAAACCAGCGCCTGCCCGCCCCTCTCCCATGCAGCAAAACCAGTGAAAGCAGCACCCTTGGTTAGCACACCTTTCGCCCCATCTTTCCTCTGCGTTCAAGGGGCACCAGCTTCCCTCTGAACGCGTGGTGTTTCTGGGGAAGGCACCTGTCTGCTTGTACCCCCTTCAATTTGCCCTTCGTTTTTTTTGCCTGGGTCTGGCTCCGTGCATTTGAGTTTTCAGAGCAACAGGTCATCACTGCACGGGTAAAGACACTCAGTGCAGTGGGGGCAATCGCCCCCATGCCAACAGGTGGCATAGCTTGTGTGCCAGTGGAGCCCTCAAAATGGGGGCTACAGAAGAGAGGAATTGTGTGTGGGCACTGGAGCAGCTCTGTATACAGGGCAGATTTTATCCATAACGTGTAATCATCGTTCTTGCACTTAAAAATTCCTCTGTGCTTCATCAAAAACTACCAAAACATGCTTATTTAGGAAAGGCAGTACTATGCCAGGCACAACATATGTGCAGACTCACTGATGGCAATTTCTTATCGTGCGCTGACCTAGACCATTCTCCCAGTGCAAGCACTGCTCGGGGTCTTATCGAAGACAGAAATGTATTTCAGAGATGGTGAGCTCTTTTATAGTTCCCGGCCCCAGAGGAGCAGGAGGACAAAGCTGACCCTGAACTGCTGTCCCCGCCTCGCCAGCTGGACTTGAGGATGCTCCGGTTGGTCTCAGCAGTGTCAGGGCTTAAGGGAGCTCACCAAGCAAAAGGGGACATTCTTGTAGTGTGCGTTTGCTGGAAACAGGAGCCCCACAAAGGTATAATCAGTCTGGTCCAAAACCTACGTTTGGGAAGCCAGAAGCTACATTGCCGTATGAACCTAATTTAGGGGGTGAAACAGCTTCTGCTTTTCGACTGGGGTCCTGGAGAGACACCGGGCAGTTCCTGTCCCAGGTTGCTATTTAAGCAACCTGAACCAGAATTAAAAGCGATAAAAGACATGATGCTTTTGGTGTCCATACCAGCCATCAGTAGTGCCAAGAAGCAACATTTGGGGAAATCAAAGCAAAAGAAAATCCGTCACCTAGGCTGAAGGGTCCCAGGGAGCCCCATGGACAAATTGCCTTGTCCCCAGGAGCCACAGCTGAAGCAGTGTGGTTACATGAACCACCATGGGGGAAGAAATAGGGCACGTACCAGTACATATGAGGAACAAATCGTAATTCAGATGGCAAGATCTGATCATCACACTATAAGAGACTTGAGGCTTCTGCTATTGTCTTTGTGGGAAAAGACTGGGCCGGCTGGGAGTTTCTGCTTATAGTAGCATCGTATAATCATTGTCGGGGGGCTGAAAGTCTGGGGGGTGGGGAAGATCTATTGAGATATCCAAATCTAATGGTAATCAAAAGAATACTCATCTCCTCCATGGCATTCCTCATCAGTCGATCACATAAGGGAACACGTCACTTACATTAAATGTAGGGAAATAAGGTGAAATGGCTATCTCCAAATCACCCAGCCAGAGCAGAGACCCCTCTGCACTGGGTGGTCCCTGCCCAGTGGTCTGTCCTCTAAACCAGACCAAAGAGGTCTGGGGAAGAATACCTTCTCCATTCAACGCCCAGTGACAGGATTTTTAATGAAAACTTTGAAAATACTTTTTAAATGAATTTTTTTGAAGAGGAGACAATGTCACTGTGGGAAAGTTTCGCTCCATCCCATTTATTTGTGTATGTTTGCAGGCACAGAAATACATACTTAACTGTGGCTTATTAGTGGCTTCAGACCCACAGAATCAGTCCTGTAAAATACCTCCTTATGAACAAAAATAATAGTTACAAAAATATGGAATATTATTTTATTCTATATGTGCATTTCCTCTTCATTTGCTGTAGGAAGACAGTTTGAAACTTCTAAATGCTATTGGACTTTTTAGAGGAAAAAAACCACCCTGCCAAGTGTATTTATTTATTGTAACTAGAAATTATTTGGAAGGACCAGAAGTATGAGCAGCTGGTAAACTTCTCTTGATTATTTTCCCCTACATTTCTAATAATGAACTTAAATGATTTTAGCACCTTAAAAATACTCTGCTTAAACAGACTATGCGTAGGCAAATTTAGAACTGTACAGAAGTCCTGGAACACAGAAGTAATGATGGGGAAAAAAGGCCAAGGAGAAATGAGAGGTAAAGAGAAATAATAACGGAGAGAATAAAAAGCCATTTAAGGGAAATACATAAAAGGTTAACAAAGAGAAGTCCACACAGTAAAGGGTTTTGCAGCCTTATAGGGATGTACTAAGAGCAGGTGGTTTGTAATAATGCCAATAATTTTTGGGGTCTCGGAGCTGTGAACTGAGGGAGAGCTGAGGATGAGACGATGGCAAGATGGGAGGGAAGGGGCTGGGGCAGCAGTGCTTGAGGAGAGTGAGAGGAGCGGGTACCTCTCCCTACCCTCCCTGATGGCCAAACACAGTGTCAACCTTTCAGGAGCAGATCCTGTTGTCCCTCCACTTGAGTCACAGTGTCAGAGGGGGAAAGGATGGAAAAAGAGCCCTTCTTGTGCACAGCAACACCTTCTGGGACCCCCTGTGCCACCCTAGGAGCCCAACTGAACCATCTCAGCCTACCCCTGGGATCTGCTGTGCCATAGCCTCGATGCTGAACTTTGAGAAAAACTGTGAGAAAAAATGGGCGTCTTTGTAATGACTGGGGTGGCCAATTCAATGTTGCTCACATAGCTGAGGTGGCTCTGAGAGGGAGTTTAGAATGATGATTACCATCTTCCTACCTCCCATGCCTCCCTAGGAGGTTGGTGCAAGCATGAGTCCAACAGAGGGGCAGGAAAACACGTTCTGCAGAGCAGGACGGGGACGGGTGGCATTTCCAAGGTTTTGCAGGAAGAATGCAGCAGTGGCAGCCCTGTGTGTGGTCTTACCTGTACAAATAGGTGGGCAATATTGCTGGTTTGGAAGCAAGTATGAGGTTTGTGGCCCCAGCTGTCTTCAGTTAGAGTGTCTGTAGGTTGTTTTGGAGGCCACATCTTTCCAAAAATCTCCCATTCATAGGGCAGTCTCTAACTGGGGAGTATAATAAACCCTGCATAATAGGTATGGGGCTTTGGAATTTGATGGCCAAGCAAATGAGGATGGGGAGGATGATCCATCTAGTGAGTCACACAGGGCTAATCACTCACCCCCATGACTCAGGACCTCCTCAACCAAGAAAAAAAGAAAGGTAATTGTAGTAGGTGACTCCCTTCTGAGGGGAACAGAGGGCCCTATTTGTCGACCAGACCCATCCCACACAGAAGTCAACTGCCTCCCTGGGGCCAGGATCAAGGATATTTGGAGGAAACTTCCTACCCTGGTTCTGCCCTCAGATTATTATCCATTGCTGATATTTCAAGTAGGTAATGATGAGATAGCTACCAAAAGACTAAGGGCAATGAAGAGAGACTTCAGAGCCCTGGGACGGCTGGTTAAGGGATCAGGAGCACAAGTAGTGGTCTCCTCTATCCCACCATTTGCAGGGATTGATGAGGGGATAAACAGGAAGAGTCAGCAGATTGACTCCTGGCTCAGAGACTGGTGCAACCGGTGGAACTTTGTTTACTTTGGTCATGAATTGATATACAGGACACCAGGCATGCTGGCAACAGTTGGGGAAAGCCTAACCCAAAGGGGAAGAAGGATTCTGGGACAGGAGTTAGCAGGACTCATTGAAAGGGCTTTAAATTAGGTTTGAAGGGGGATGGGGATGTAACCAGAGTTACAAATTGGTACCTAGGAGCAGTATGCCAGTGCTGGTG